>AUXK01000167.1:0-12560 GCA_000482165.1 Strigomonas oncopelti | reverse complement strand
CGGTGGCTCGCGGCGCTCGTGCGGCATGTGGAGCATCCCACGCCGGAGGAGGAGGGCGGGACAGCGAGGACTGCAATACTGACATTCTCAAAAGACGACACAAAAAAATCTACGTGGCGGTCGACTATCTCTTCCTCGTCTTGTCCATTTGCGCGGCGGTGGTGGTCCCGATCGCGGTGCAGGTGCGCATCAACCAGAGCCACATCGACACCATCACGTCGACGCAAATCAAGGCGGTCGTGGTGGCGCCGGCCGGCACAGTCGTGCGGTTTCTGCTGTCGTACTTTCTGAACAAACGAAAGCCATGGGGCATGTTCCCAGCCGGCACCCTGCTGGCCAACGTGATCGCGTCTTTTCTGGACGCTTTCATGGACAGCTACGCGTCGCATCGCCCGTGGAACGAGTGGTTCTGGATTGTTGAGAATGGCATCTGCGGCGCCCTCTCCACCAAGTCTTCCTTTGTCAACGAGATCAATAATTTTTACGCAGAGCGCAGGCTGCTCATGGCGTACCTGTACGCCCTCATCACCGTGGCCCTCACGATCACCACGGGCGCCATCGGTCGGCGCGGGAACTACGAATAAACTCTATAAACTATACATCTCTTCCTCTTTTTTTGCTTGTCTATACACATTCCAACTCTTCAGACACGCACAGACGACATGGTCAATGACACATAACTGTTTTTTTTCGCTTTTTTATGGCCTCTCTTTTTTTCTGCTGTGTTAACTTTTTTTTCTTTTTTCTTCTTCCTCATGCGCTATTTTCTAAATTTACTCCTTTACTTTCCATCTCTCTGTATTTCCACGTTGCTTTTCACAAGTCTTTTTTTTTCTCTTCCTTTTGATTCAAGTTTTGTATTTTAGGTTCTGCGTGTCAATTGTAGCTTAGATTTGTACTTTTTTTCTTTATACTTTTTATTCACCTTTGATATAACTATAATTATATATATACTTATATATTATAAACGCGAACACCACTGGAAAGAAATGTCCGGTGGTGCGCCGCTTCCGTACTCGCAAATGCCGCTGCAGAAGGTGCACGAGGTGCAGTTCGAGGTGTTCAAGGAGGACCAAATCAAGGACTACGCCGTGTGTCGCATCGACCAGGCCAAGTCGTTCGAGAACGGCATCCCCGTGCGCGGCGGCATCAACGACCTCCGCATGGGCAGCACCGACTTCGACAGCGTCTGCGAGACGTGCCACATGCGCCACCCCGACTGCCCGGGGCACTTCGGCTACATCGAGCTGGCGGAGCCGCTCTTCAACATTGGCGTCTACGATGTCGTGCTCCTCGCGCTCAAGTGCGTGTGCAAGAACTGCGGCGCGCTGCTGATGGACACCACCGACCCGCAGGAGATGAAGAAGATAGCAAGCCTCACGGGCCTCAACCGCCTGCGCATGGTGGCCAAGCTGTCCAGCACCGAGTGCAAGGCGCGCACGACCCAGGGCGAGAACTCCACGACCATCGGCTGCCAGGCCAAGCAGCCCCGCATCGGGCGCTTCCAACAGATCTACCCGGGCCTCAAGGTCCGCGCGACGCTCGACGAGCAGGACCAGGAGTGGAACGCGGACATCGTCCACCAGGTCTTTAGCCGCCTCTCCGACTCGGACGCGCAGATCATGGGCTTCAACGCCAAGTTCTGCCACCCGCGCGACCTCCTGCTGACGGTGCTGCCCGTGCCACCGCCGCAGGTGCGCCCCGCCATCTCCTTCGGCTCCGCCAAGTCCGACGACGAGCTGACGCACCAGATTATGGCCATCATGAAGCGCAACATTGAGCTGCGCCGGCACAAGGAGTCCGACTCGAAGGACGAGATCAACCGTGCGCGGGACCTGCTGCAAGAGCACGTCGCGACCTACTTCAACAACGCCTCCACGTACTACAAGCCGACGAAGATGAGCGACACCAAGAAGCTCAAGTCGCTGACGGAGCGGCTGAAGGGCAAGTTCGGCCGGCTGCGCGGCAACCTCATGGGCAAGCGCGTCGACTTCTCGGCGCGGACGGTCATCACCGGCGACCCCAACATCGACGTCGACGAGGTCGGCGTGCCCTTCTCCGTCGCCATGACGCTCACCTTCCCGGAGCGCGTCAATGCGATCAACAAGAAGCGGCTGAAGGAGTTCGTGCAGCGCAACTCGTACCCCTCCGCGAACTACATCATCAAGCCGAACGGCACGGTGCTCAAGCTCGGCCTCGTGAAGGATCGCACGAAGATCAACGTCAGCATCGGCGACATCGTCGAGCGCCACGTGATCAACGGCGACGTCGTCCTCTTCAACCGCCAGCCGACGCTGCACCGCATGAGCATGATGGGCCACCGCGTGCGTGTGCTGAACTACAACACCTTCCGCCTCAACCTCTCGTGCACCACGCCGTACAACGCCGACTTCGACGGCGACGAGATGAACCTGCACGTCCCTCAGAGCCTGCTCACCAAGGCGGAGCTGATCGAGATGATGATGGTGCCGAAGAACTTCGTGTCGCCGAACAAGTCGGCCCCGTGCATGGGCATCGTGCAGGACAGCCTGCTCGGGAGCTACCGCATCACCGACAAGGACACCTTCCTCGACAAGTACTTTGTGCAGAACGTGGCCCTCTGGCTTGACGTCTGGGAGCTGCCGATACCGGCCATCCTCAAGCCGCGCCCCTTGTGGACCGGCAAGCAGGCCTTCTCGCTCGCCCTGCCGGAGGTGAACCACCCGGCGACGCCCTACGCCAACCCGCCCTTCCCCCACAACGACGACAACAAGATGATTATGATCCAGCGCGGGCAGCTGCTCGTCGGGTCCATCAACAAGAGCGTCATCGGCGCCGCGGCTGGCTCGCTCATCCACGTCATCTTCAACGAGCGCGGCTCCGATGAGGTGGCGCGCTTCATCAACAGCGTGCAGCGCGTGACGGCCTTCTTCCTGTACAACTTCGCCTTCTCCGTCGGCGTGCAGGACACGGTGGCCGACGCCGACACCCTCAGCGAGATGAACAAGGTACTGCTCGACACGCGCAACACGGTGCAGAAGACGGGCGCGGCGGCCAACAACGGCACGCTGCCCCGCAAGGCGGGCATGACGCTGCTGCAGTCCTTCGAGGCCGATGTGAACAAGGCGCTCAACAAGTGCCGCGAGGATGCCGCCAAGAAGACGCTGAGCAACGTGCGCCGCACGAACAGCTTCAGGGTCATGATCGAGGCCGGCAGCAAGGGGTCCGACCTCAACATTTGCCAGATCGCCGTCTTTGTCGGACAGCAGAACGTCGCCGGCGCCCGCATCCCGTTCGGCTTCCGCCGCCGCACGCTGCCGCACTTCATGCTCGACGACTACGGCGAGACGTCTCGCGGGATGGCGAACCGCGGGTACGTTGTTGGGCTGAAGCCGCACGAGTTCTACTTCCACACGATGGCGGGCCGCGAGGGGCTGATTGATACCGCGGTCAAGACGTCCGACACGGGCTACCTGCAGCGCAAGCTGATCAAGGCGCTCGAGGACGTGCACGCGGCCTACGACGGCACGGTGCGCTGCGCGACGCAGGAGCTGGTGCAGCTCATGTACGGCGAGGACGGCCTCGATGGCGCCCGTATCGAGGGCAGCCAGAAGTTCCTCCTCCCGGGCCGCAGCAACGAGGGCATGACGAGCACGTACCGGTACGAGTACACCGAGGACGGCAGCTTCTCCAACCAGGTCGGCGGCAACTACATGGACCCCCTGGTGCGCGACGTGCTGGTGAAGAACCCGGCGAACGTGCGGACGCTGCAGCGCGAGTTCGACCAGCTGATGGAGGACCGCACGTGGTGCCGCAAGATGATGGAGCACAGCTCCAAGTCGGACGCGATCAACCTGCCCGTCAACGTCGAGCGCCTCATCCAGAACGCGCGCGCGACGATGGGCAAGCGCAGCCAGGTGTCCAACCTCAACCCCATCTCCATCATCGAGGGCGTGCAGAGGCTGCAGGAGGACCTCAGCAAGCTCTTCGCGAGCCACCACAAGGGCAGCCACGGCATGTTCACCAACCCGATCGCGCAGGAGCGTGTGAACCAGGCGCTGACGCTCTTCCGCGTCCACCTGCGCCAGATACTGGGCTCGAAGCGGGTGCTGAAGGAGTACAAGCTGAACGACAAGGCCTTTGGGCATCTGCTGGAGGAGATTCGCACCAAGTACCAGCAGTCGCTCATCACCCCGGGCGAGATGATCGGCGCCATCGCGGCGCAGTCTTGCGGCGAGCCGGCCACGCAGATGACGCTGAACACCTTCCACAATGCCGGCATTTCCTCCAAGAACGTGACGCTCGGTGTGCCGCGGTTGCTGGAGCTGCTGAACGTGAGCAAAAACCAGCGCAACTCGAGTGTGGACATCACGCTCATCCGGAGCTGGGAGGCGCGCGAGCAGGCGCAGAAGGCGCAGCACTACATCGAGTACTGCACGCTCGAGAGCCTCACGACGACGGTGCAGATCATTTACGACCCCGACCTGCAGAACACCGTCGTGGAGGAGGACATGGAGATCATCCGGATGGAGCAGGCGGTGGAGGACGAGCGGCACACGGCCGAGGAGGAGAGCCCGTCGCCGTACATCGCGCGCCTCGTCCTTGTCGCGGACGTCTTCAACGACAAGTCGCTCAACATGAAGGACGTGAAGAGCGCGATCCGCCAGGTCGACCAGGACTACATTGTGCAGGCCAACATGAACAACACAGGCGAGCGCATTGTCCGCCTGCGCCCCCGCCGCCTCGACACGGCCGACTCCGTGCCGAAGCTGCTGCAGGAGATCCCGAAGCTGCTCGCCAAGGTGCACCTGCTCGGCATCCCCGGCATCAAGAAGACGCTGCTGAAGGAGACGGAGGTCTTCCGCGAGAACGCGGCGACGGGCGCCTTCGAGACGACGAAGCCGTGGATGATTGACACGGAGGGCACGGCGCTGAAGCGCATCTTTGTCGGCGTGCTGGACAGCAAAAACAATAACATCATCGACTTCCGCTCGACTATCAGCAACAAGGTGCCGGAGGTTGCGCAGGTGCTCGGCATCGAGGCGGCGCGCCGCGTGCTGATGCGGGAGATGCGGGTGGTGTACAACTCGTACAGCCTCAACATCAACTACCGCCACTATAGCATTCTCGTCGACACCATGTGCCAGCGCGGCTACCTCATGGCCGTCTCGCGCACGGGCATCAACCGCAGCGAGATGTCCGGCCCCCTCATGCGGAGCTCCTTCGAGGAGACGGTCAAGATTCTGATGGCCGCCGCCGCGTTCGGCGAGAACGACCCGGTGCAGGGCGTGTCGGCGAATCTGGTCCTCGGCAACCAGCCGCGCGTCGGCACGGGCCTGTTCGACCTCATGCTGAACATGAACGCGCTGCAGCAGGCGGTGCCGCAGGAGGTCGCGATCGCGCCCGGCAAGGAGGTGAACGTGTACCACGGCATCGCCTCCGTGCTCGAGTCTCAGTCGGTCGCGCCGTACCAGAAGGGCGTCGAGGCGACGCCGCTCGTCAACGAGCGCAGCTCCGTGCACTACAGCGAGGCGCCCGGCGGCAGGCTTGTGAGCAAGTTCTACTCGGCCGGCGTGCAGGAGGCGAGTGCGGTGCACTACAACCAGGCGAACCCACCCGCGCCGCTGCGCTCCACGTTCTCGACCGGCTTCTCCGCCTCGCACAGCGTGCTGTCCTCCGCGAGCGTGTACCAGCCCCTCGCGAGCTCGCGGCCGTTTGCCAGCGAGAACTACGCCGAGATGCCGTCCTTCCAGCTGCAGTCGAGCCAAGCCTTCATGCCGTACATGTACTCCTCCGCCTCCCACCCACCACCTCCACCGCCTCCGCTTGGCGGCGGCGGCGGCGGCGGCGGCGGCGCAGGTGTGGTGGACGGGCAGCAGTCCGCGTCCTACATGCACAGTCAGCGCATGGCGAGCGCCAGCGCGCCGTACAGCACCCGCTCGGACGGCCCGAACCAACCCTCCGCGGAGTTCTCCCCCACGGAGGAGCAGGAGGAGCAATAATATTTATAACAAAAGTAATAATGCTAAAAATTACACAAACAAACAAACACGCAGGTTTTGATTAAAACTAAGAGAGAGGGAGTGTTCTTGCTGTTATTGCTTAAAAATTCTACAGGCGCTTTCTTTTCCTTTTCATTTGTATCTAAACAATTCTATTTGGTGATTTTACTGTTTTCTTTTTTTCTTTTCATCACCTTTTTCTTTTTCTTCTTCTGTTTTATCTCGCGTGAGAGTAGCAACTGGCGAACTAATTATACTATGATACCTAACTCGAATATGACTGACAACAAAAAACCCATAATTTTTTTCCTTGATAACAACCATGATCACCAACCGCAAACAAAGGCCTTTTGATTTTTTAACAGAAACAACAAGAACAACAGCAGCAAAAAAGACAATTTTCATGCAATGATTGTTACTTTTCCTTTTTTTCTTCTCATACTTCTCCTCCATTTCTTTTCTACATTTATATGCGCTGCTCAAATATTAGCTGAATTGCGCAAACTATATTTAAAAGCAATCACACAAACATCACTATCCCCCTTCCCTTCCCAAAGCGATTATCATGAGTCGTGCCCTCCTCGTCACGGCGCTGCTTGTGGCCCTGGTCGCCCTCACCTTCGCGCGGGCGGAGATCTTCTACCATGAGAAGTTCAACAGCCTGGACGACTGGGTGACGTCGTCGCACGCCAAGTACGGAAAGGTGCGCCTCTCCTCCGGCGAGAAGCCGGTCGACCGCGAGATGCAGCGCGGGCTGCAGCTCGCCGAGGAGTCGAGCTTCTACGCGGTGTCCAAGAAGCTGCCGAAGCCGGTCACGAACGACGGCAAGCCGCTCGTGGTGTCCTTCCAGACGCTGCACCGCGGCCGCTTCACTTGCGGCGGCAGCTACATCAAGCTGCTGCCCGCGATGGACCAGACGGACTTCAACGGCGACACGGAGTACGGCCTCATGTTCGGCCCCGACATCTGCGGCGGCGAGCGTCGCATCCACATCATCTTCAACTACAAGGGCACGAACTACCTCTGGAACAAGAGGGAGCTCTTCACCGCGGACGACTCGACGCACGCGTACACGCTGGCCATCTACCCCAACAACAGCTACACCCTCTACTCCGACGCGAAGTTCACCGTCGCGGGGTCCATCGAGGAGGAGTGGGACATGCTGCCGCCGCAGATGGTCGACGACCCGGCCGACAAGAAGCCCGCGGACTGGGACGACGAGCCGGCGACCATTCCAGACCCGGAGGACACGAAGCCGGAGGACTGGGACAAGGAGCCCGCGACGATCCAGGACCCCGACGCGACGAAGCCGGAGGACTGGAACGACGCCGAGGACGGCGAGTGGGAGGCGCCCATCATCACGAACCCCGCCTACAAGGGCGAGTGGTCGCCGCGCAAGATCAAGAACCCTAAGTACAAGGGCGTGTGGAAGGCGCGCCAGATCCCGAACCCGGACTTCCGCAAGGACCCCGACCTCTACCGCATGAAGAAGCCGCTCGAGTACGTCGGCATCGATGTCTGGACCGTCGAGGCCGGCACCATCTTCTCCCACATCATGATCGCCGACAACGTGGAGGAGGTGCTGAGCGTGATGGACAAGACGTTCGTCAACATCTCCAAGTGGGAGGCGAAGCTGGAGAAGGCCGAGCGCGAGAAGATGGAGCGCGAGCGCGCGGCGGAGGCAGCCGCGGATGAGGAGGCGTTCGCCGCCGGAGAAGATGCGGTCCCCGCCGCGGAGGACGATGAGCATGCCGACCTCTAAGAAAAGAATGCAAAAGCAAGCTCGTGTGCCTGATGCGCGGACGTGTGTGTATATGTATCTAGCGACATCCGCAATGCATCGTAACTTAGAATCGGTAAAACTCCTCTTTTACTTAGCCAACACCAAGCGAATCCTCTATTTTTCTCTTTCCTTTTATTATTATTATAAAAATATATTTAGTTTTGTTTCGCGCTTATTTACTTACGCAAAAAAAGAAGACATGCGTGTACTCTTGATGAAAAGTACATTGGGATGTGTGAAAAGAGAAAAAAAGAATACTTTTTTTTTTGTTCCTTCTGTATATGAGTCAAGAACTCGCAATAATGGGCTATTATGTGACTTCTTTTTGTGCAGGTAAATAACAAAGCTGAACAAAACAATCTCTTGATGCACAGCGTCTATATGCTCTTATTATTTTCAGCTAATGCGAAAAAAACAAGCAACAAACAAATTAGCAAATGAAACACCACGAGACAATTGTGTTTTTACTGCCAGACGCCACTACTTATTCTCTCCTCTCGATCCCTCATCTTTCTTTTTTTTTCTTTTTTTCTCTTTTGCTTCTGCTCTAATTTTCTGCCTAAAGTTAGTTTTTTTTATTTCTACTTATTTCTTTTTTCTTTTTTGCTGTAACAGTTATGTCTGCGGATATCCGCCAGAAGGTGTTCCGCATACCGGAGAACATTGTTGTCTCGGTCGGCCTCAGCTGGGACTACATCGGCGCCGACCCGTTAGATTTAGACCTCAGCGCGGTCTGCTTCACCAAGGAGGGCCAGTTCGTCGACGTCGTCTTCTTCAACCACCTCTTCCCTGAGGGCACCAATGAGGAGGTGCTGCGCGACGACTACCTGATCGACCCCGAGCAGCTGCCCTACATGTTTCTCAGCGGCGACAGCAACGTCGGCGGGGAGGAGGAGAACCAGATGCCCGGCATCGCCCTCGCGGCGCGCCGGCGCCAGAACGCCCGCGGCCGCCGCGCCCGCCGCGACCTCGGCAACGCGGCGAACGAGCTGTTTGACCGCATCTACGAGGAGGAGGAGCTCTCGCACGTGCAGAAGGCCCTCGACGTCGCCTACATGGAGGGCGGCGAGGTGTACAACGAGAACGGCGAGATCATGCGCCAGGCGGCCCACCGCGAGCTGTCCGACGAGGTGCTCACGTTTGTGATGCCCAAGATGCCGAAGGAGGCCGACGTGATTTTCATCTGTGTCAGCAGCTACACCGGCGTCGACTTCACGACGCTGGGCCGCGTGCGCCTCGTGGTGCACAACGAGACGACCAGTGAGCGCGTCGGCGTGATCGACCTCAAGTCCTCGACCGGCAACGGGACGGCGAACCTGTCCGCGATGCTGCTGCGCGTGCCTGGCGGCGACGGCGCGGGGAGCTTCTGGGACCTCCGCGAGCTCAACATCCGCAGCTGCGGGTACACCTTCGTGGACGTGCTGTCCATCATGCAGCGCGTGCTGGGCGTCCCGCCGCACTCGCGGCTTGACTCCCTCGCCAACCTGCCCGACTACCCCCTCTCCAAGGCGACCGGCCACTTCGCGGACCAGCCGCTCTCGGACGTGCGCTTCGGCATTGGCTGGAACGGCGAGCACGACCTGGATGCCTTCTTGGTGTTCCTCGATGCGTCTAACAACTACGTAGACCATATCTACCCCAAGGACGGCAAACTGTGCTCGGCGGTCGCCCACATGGCGCGCCACTCCGGCGACGCCCACAGCGGCACGTCCGGCCAGGGTGACCAGGAGTTCATCGACCTCCTCACGTACCGCGTGCCGCCCACGGTGCGCACCATTGTCGTGGGCGCGACCTACATGGAGTCGTTCGGCCCCGACAAGAAGAAGTACGACAGCATCTACGACGTCCCCCTCGTGTACATGCGGCTGCAAAACCGCACGATGGAGAACCCCTACTCCTTCGAGGTCGACCGCTGGAACGTCTACCGCGAGCTCTACGAGACGAACGCCCACGACGTCGAGGCGACGCGGCAGCGCAAGAGGAAGGGCACGACGGTGACGACCTACCGCGGCCCCGACCGCGCGTCGCACCCCGTTCGCACCCTCATCCTCGGCGCGATGCTGCAGCGCGGGACGGTGCCCTTCGAGAAGCTTTTCCCGGAGGGCCGCCGCCTTGACCAGCACTTCCGCAGCGACGGCAAGAGCGGCGGCGGCGGCGGCGGCGCGCCGGGTGCGAGCCTCGCCGACGACAGCGTCGCGGGGCTTTCGATGGAGGCGGCGCCGGAGCAGCAGGTGCCCTTGTTCGAGTTCGTGCCCATCCACCAGTACCTCCCGGTCGACCCGACGAACGGCTTCGCGTGTGTGATCCCGATGCTGCAGGCTGTGGCGGCCCACCTCGGCGGCAGCGGCGGCGGCGGCGGCGATGCGCCCGGCCAGCGCACGGAGGCCATCGCGATGGACACGACGACCGGCTCGGCGGCCAACCGCAGCGTCTCGCGCGTCGCCCTCGACCGGGAGAACAATATGGTCGGGTGGGACCACTCCACGCAGGCGGCGGTGGGCGGCCACGGCGCGGCCGCGGGCGACGTGGTCGCGCTGTGGGCGGAGGCCGCAGCGATGGACAACGTGAACGACCGCTACGCGGTGCAAATCCAGTTCTTAGAGATCACGACGCTCGAGCCGCAGATGCCGGACCGCTTCAAGTGCCACGCGGAGGCCTGGGTGTACGGCCGCACCGGCATCCCCTCCCGCCACCGCAGCGTCACCATCGACGACAACCGGCCCGTGAAGAGCCCCTACCTCGTCAACCGCGACCGGCTCACGTGGGGCGAGAACGCGACGGGGGTGTTCGTGGTGCGCCGCTACGACCGCCTGCGGGTGTCGGTGTACGAGTACGCCTCCTACGGGCAGGCCGACATCGACCTCCTGCAGCTGCCCGAGCTCTTCGGCGAGCGCACCAAGGCGAAGGACCAGTACGGCAGCGTCGAGCGCACGCTGCAGCTCCGCGGCGCCGGCGACCTCTTCAAGGGGGAGATCCGCGTGCGCCTCAGCCGCGTCTCGATGCGCTCGGGCGCGGTGAAGCGGCGCGAGAAGGAGGTGGACCACACGAACCGCAAGCGCGCGGCGCAGCGCGACAGGCAGGAGAGCCGGCGCCTGGAGAAGGCGAATGCGGAAACAAGTGGCTGCTCCGTCATGTAGGCCAGCACGCCCACCTCCTCACGCGTGCTGCGGGCGTCTCTGAGCGCGAAACACGGACTGACGGCGGCCATGCCTCTCTGCTTCTGCCTTCTGCCTTCTGCCACATTGTGAGTGGGCCTCTGAGCCTCTCTTTTATTTTTTTATATTCCGTTTTCTTCGTTTTCTTTAGCATCTAATTTAGAAGGTACAGTATTTTTTTTTTTTTTTTGTATCTTGCAGTGAAATAAATGTTGTTACTGTTTCCTTTTTTTTTTCCGTTTTATTGTGACTTGTGGAACACTCATAGTTTTTTTTTTTCGCAACAAACTGACTCCGACTTTTGCAATTTCGAAGCTGATTGCCCTTTCCGCAATACCGTCCATCACATCGTACATTATTTTTTTTCTTTCTTGCTTTCATGTTTTCATGTTTTTTTTTTTTTTCTGTATTAGAGCTAGACAGCTGTGTCATCAGTATATCTTTATTTTGTTTTCTCCTGTTTTCTATTTCGATTTAAATACACAAGCAAAATAAATGCTTGCTAAACTGTTGGCTTTTTGCCACATAGTAGCATTTTTCTTTCTCTCACTCTCTCTCTGGACGGCTTATCTCTCTCGCTCTGGTGCTCGTCCCTGTTTTATTCCTCGCCAGTTTGCGTAAACTTCTGCTGCAAAACATTTCGCTCTCTATTTCCACCTTTTCCCCCTGCTTTTGTTAATATATATTATTTTTTACTGCAGATTAGTATATATATATCTAAACAATATACGCTACCTCCCCCCTCCGTCACCCTCACCATGGCTGAAGATCCCGTTGACATCAAGCTCGACATAGAGAAGGAGTGCCTCGCCAAGGACTGCGCCAAGAAGGTCAAGGCCTACGACGCGTGCCTGGAGCGTATCAAGACGGTCGACCCCGCCCTCGAGCCCCACTGCTACAACCAGTACTTCGCCATCGTGCACTGCGTAGACGTGTGCACCGACCCGAAGCTGTGGCCCACGCTCAAGTGAGACCAATAGTCTAAGAAAAAGAAAAAGGAAATAAAAAGACGAGGACAAAGAGGCCTCTTTGTAGTTAGTAAGGAATAAGAGAGAGGGAGAGACTGTGCGGTATGGTGGACACATTTTTAGTACAACGGTGAACGCCTCTCTCTTTTTTCCGTAATTATTTTATTTTGGTTTTCAAGGTTACACTATAAAATACATATTCTTTTTTTCTTTTTTTTGTTGTTTATGGGTAATAAATAAATTTTAGCATGTAGGAATTACTTACCACCTTAAACTCTTTCTATAAATAATAACAAAATATAGGATACACATTTGTGTGTGTGCAGGACAACCAAGATAGTATAGAAAACTACTTTATTTTCATCCTTGCTGTCAGTGTATCATTTTACCAACGCAAACATGAAGCAATACACCTTTTCACCTTTCTCTCCCCCCTTTTTTTTTCTCTGTGCGATGCAGTTTTCGGTTCTCATTTTTCAATTCTTTACTCTTTTCCGTTTTTTTTCTATCCTTTCCTTTTTTTTTTTGTACTTTGTGTTCTCTTTTAACACATTATTCTCAAAGGAGAAAACACTTTTAATAGCGTGTGAGTATTCTATTAAAAAAAAAAAAATTATATATATAATAATAATACAAAACCTTCTCTTAATATATACATCTATAACCAATATTT
>AUXK01000166.1:0-12591 GCA_000482165.1 Strigomonas oncopelti | reverse complement strand
GCTAATTCTTAAAAAAAAAATACACACACACACACACACATACACAGAATGATACCTCCAGGATGATTATATGGTATGCCGTTTTATTCTTATTTCCAGTCTTTTCGCCCTGACTTGTTTTTTTTTTCGTATGCCCAGCTATGTCAATAACATGCACATTTATTGTAATTGTCCACACACTGCTTTTTTCTCCTTTTTTTCTTCTCTTTTCTCCATCACATTCAGTCTCAAGAAAAGAAACACTATCTACTATATTTTTTCATTACCTCATTTTCTCATTTTCTCAGTTTTTCCGTTTCGTTTTTTTCTTCTCTTTCCCCCACTGCCGAAGCTATTTGGCAAAGTGGTTGCGTACACAAAATACATATATAAAAAAGGGCTACCGCGCCTCAAAGTATTCTCTCTCTTATAATCAACGGTTATATTCATCAAAAATACTATATTTACAACAACAACAACCCAAAGGCACCATTTCCAGTCATTCAGCAAAATAATAATCAAATCTTTACACTATTAATTTATTTGTGCATATTACATACATATATATACACATAAAGGCAAACATGATCGGCACTTTATTATTTGTCACGGTCTACGGGCTGATTCTTTATTTAATGAAGCTTCGCCTCCTGCCCATCCTCTTCATGCGCTTTTGGTTCACGCTGTTTCTCTTCTTCTCCGTGGTGTCGTGCTTCCTTGCGTGCCACGTTATCGAGTTCTTCGCGCAAACACTGAAGTGGATAGACGGCAACACCGCAGAGGAGTGGTGCCGCGGCGCCAAGACGCTCATCTTCCGGTACCTCTTCTTCCCTAACGTCCCGCACATCCATCTCAAGCCGATGCCAGGCACTCTCCCCTTCTCCGTGTTGAGCGAGAAGTACATGATGTGCATGTGCCACACCAGCTTCTTCGACTCTCTCTTTTTCCTGTGCATTACCCCGCTGCAGTGCATGATGAAGAGCAAAACGTTTATTAAGTCTAGCCTGCGGAACTTGCCGCTCTTCGGGTACGTGCTGCGGTGCTGCGGCCACTTCCCCGTCTACTTCGCCGACGAAAACTCACAGTCCTTCTCGGTGCAGAAGGAGAAGCAGGTGCAGGTCGCCGAGGAGGTCGAGGAGTTCATCTCGCGCGGGGGCAACATCTGCATCTTCCCCGAGGGCGCCCTCAACCACACGCCCGAGGTGCTCAAGGACTTCCGCCTGGGCTCCTTCAACACCATCATCAACCACAAGCGCCCGCTGCGGTACATTGCCATCTACGGAAACAGTGAAATTTGGAATGCCCGCCTGAAGGGCATCCCTGGCTTCCCGACGGACCTGTACTACTATATCGGGGAGTACAAGTACGACCCCGAGCACACCGACGCGCGGGCACTAGCCGCCGGACTCCGCGAAGAAATGCAGAGACACATCGACGACATTATAGCCGCGCGAAAGAAAAGCGGGTACGTTCCCTACTACAAGCCGAAGGTAGCGTCTGCATAATCGGTGAAAATCTTTTTCTTGCGTTTTCTTTATCCTTACGAGGAAAAAAAAACTATCGTTTTGTTTATTGTTATTTTCTTTCCCTTTTCTATATATTTATTAATTTTTTTTTTGAGCTTACGGGCACACACACACACACATATATGAATATCTATTCTACCGCTCACAAATATACACTTCTTCTTGTAGATCTGACAAGAGGAAGTAAGACATGCGATAGAAATAGACAACAAAAACATACAAACAAAAGAGGATAAACATCAACAGCAATTAAAAAAAAAAATACTACACATAATGTACGTCGTTTAACGTCATCTATTCTTTGTTTCCTCTCCCCTTTGCTTTTGTTTGTTTGCACTGTTTGCTTGCTGCTAAACAATTAGTGTTATCTAATTTCTGCCTGCGATCCTCCAACCAAAAAGTTAAAATGAATACGCTCTCTTTGCTTCTTTCTTCTTTAACCGCTACCCTGACTTTTACTCTTTTTTTTTCTAATTCGTCGCTTTGATGCTATATGCTTTATTGGTCTTGGTATTATTTGAAACGAGCAGTGCTTTGAAAAATGTTCTTCGAAGACCACTTGGAGGAGTCCGATCACGATGACGCACAGCTCGACGAGGTGTCCCAGGAGGCCACGCGCCACTCCCTCTCGGAGCGGCCAAGCGGTGGCGGAAGCGCTTCCTCCATCGTGGAGCTGCTGAAGGAGGCGGCGGAGAATGAGCGGCACTGCCCCGACATACTGCCCTACCCGTCCCGCATGATCGAGAGCGCCGTCGTGCAGCTTGCCAAGACACAGGCGCGGGTGCGGCAGCTCGCGGAGGAGGAGAAGCGGGAGGCCGCAGATCCCGCGCGAAGACAGTCCCTTTTGCCGTTCAAGCCCTCAGACATCATCGCCCTGGAGCTGCAGCGGGCGCAGTTCTTTCTCTGCGAGCTCCTGCGCTGCCGCCTGCGCAAGGTGGAGATGCTGTCGGCGACCATCTACCACGAGGGCGTGCAGGAGGCGCGGGGCGCGGACAGTGGCGTGCTGCTGCCACAGCGCGGACACCTGTCGGAGAACGAAAAAGTAGTCGCCGACCGTCTCGCCGAGCTGAGTCAGAACTTACTGCTGCGCGTGGGGCTGCAGGCCGCCCCGGCGGAGCTGCAGCGCCTCACGCCGAACCCGCCCCACGCGGAGGGGATAGAGATGCTGCCTGTGCCGGATGTCGACCAGTACGTGTTTGGCGTCGCGCTGGAAGATCTCGGTGTCGTCGAGCTGGGCGAGGGCGCCTCGCAGGTCATCAACGGCGGGGAGATCTTCTTGATGCCCTACCGCACATTTAGACCGTACGTCATTTCAGGTCAAGTACGACTTTTGTAAATTATTGCAAGCCAAAAAAAAAAAAAAAAAAAACAATAAGCCACCATAGAGCAACGCACAGATGCGTGCCTACACAATTTCGTGGACCATAGACCTTTACACATACATACATATCACAACTCCTCTCGCATAGACTGTTCGTTACCGAAAATAATTTTCCACTTGCTATCACAGCTTAAAGCAAATAATAAGTACTGCTTGTACGGCACTTGCTACTTACGAGCTCACACACGTGGCCGCTTGTAAAAAAAGCAAAAGCGTTTTTTTTGCTTTGCGTTATCTACTTCTTGTTTCTCCTCTCTCAATCTATTCTGCAGTCGCGACTTTTATATATGTATGCATTTGCAGTGCCCGTAAAACGCATTTTCGCTTACAGAGGTCATCATTCTATCGAAAGTAGTAGGAGTGAAACAAACAAACAACAAACAAAAAAAAAAATACGAAAAAGACACAAATATAATTACCAAAAGTCTCACGGCATAAACATATATTGCTAAAAAAATAAAACATTGTTGCTTTGCCGCGAAACGCTGCTCGTCCACTTCATCTTTTCATGTCGGGGGAGGAGAGCGCTGCTGCACTAGTGGCCACGGAGGACGACGTGGAGAGCAATACGGCTAGTACCACACAACTACGGCAACCTGAGGTGGAGCCGCAATGCCAACAACTTCAGCACGACCTCTCCGTCGTTAAAGAGGAGCTGTTGTCGGCTCGAGAGGACAACGTGAAGCTGCGCGAGCAACTCAGCGCTGCACTAGATGACTTGGCACGCGAGCGAGAGCGCCTCAACGGGCGCGGACAAAGTGAGACGAGGGGGCTGTCTGCTTTCACTCCCGATGGTGAGGAGGGGCCTGCGACAGCGGCGCCCTCGCTTACGCCGGCTGACGCACGGAGACTTGTGGAGGAAAACGAAAGGCTGCGGAGGGAGAAGGATGCGCTTGCACGCACCACCACCACTACCGCAACCACCACCACGGATGACGCTGGCAGTGCCAGACCGGACGGCGAGCCTGGCGCGCAGACGGAGCGGGAGATGGCGGAGCTGACAGCCCGTTTGCGCGCAGCGACGACGCGGTGCAACGAGCTGAGTGCCCAGTGTGCTCGCGAAGGCGCTTGCGTTGACTTTTGTCGTCGCCATCTTATGCTGTCCATAAACAAAAAGCTCACTGGCGACGAGGCGCCGCTCACGGTAATCATCTCGAGAAACAGGGAAGGCACCGCCACGAATTCCGAGGCGGACGCCGAGGGCGTGCAGCGTGACCTTTTACATATGTGCGCGTTCTGGCGCACACTGCTCGGCAGCGTCTCCGTCC
Source organism: Strigomonas oncopelti (assembly GCA_000482165.1). Lineage (NCBI taxonomy): Eukaryota > Euglenozoa > Kinetoplastea > Trypanosomatida > Trypanosomatidae > Strigomonas > Strigomonas oncopelti. The sequence continues at coordinate 8,437 of AUXK01000166.1, read as the reverse complement.
TCCTCATCGCGTTGCGCGACGGGCCGCCGTTGAACGGCGACGGCGCGACGGCGAGAGAGGGGCGCTGTGCAACAGAGCGTCTGTCTACCTTGCTGGAGGCGCACCAAAGTGAGAAGGACAGCCTGCTTTTTATTGTTGGACGCATTGAAGAGGCAGCAGGGCAAATACTTTCCCCGGGCCTTCTCATGCAAGTGCAGGACGAGGGGCTGCAGGCACTCGTGAAGTGGATCGCACTTGTGCGCTCTCACGTGGCACTGCTCGTGGAAAGGGCCGTGGCGAACCTTCCGTCTGGCGGAACCTTCCATTTGACAGAGGCGCCTGCATGTGGGGGCCGTGCAGAGCGCGTGATTGAGACGGCGGATCGCGATGCGTTCGTAGACGCACTTACGGCGCGCGGAAGCGACCTGCTCAGCGCGCTTGCAGGATCGCTAGACGCCCTGAGCGTACTTTTGAATTCGATGACGGAGCTGCCTTTCGCGAGCAGCGGCGGCGGCGGCAGCGGCGAGAGCCCCGCCGCGGTCTCCCGCTGGCTGCTGGCGCTGCAGCACTTCATGTGGGAGGGCAGCGCGCCGTGCCTGCGCATGCGCTCCTCCGCCCACGCGCTGGCAGCCGGGTGCGGCGACATCGCAGCGGCGTGCGAGCACAGCCAAACGCGCGACGCGCTGGCGTTTATCGGCAATACTCTGCGGCAGCTGGTGGCGCCCTGCACGGCAGTGTGCGACGACTTCGGCGATGGCCATTGTGGCAACGCCTCCCCGCCGGCGCCAATGAAGCGCCAGGACAACGGGTACGAAATTCCGGCGAGGGAGCAGTTGCCGGCGAGCGCCGGCGCCAGTGCCGGCAGCCCTTACCACTATGAGGACTTGCTTACGGCGCTTGCGTCCGCGGACCAAACGGCGGTCTGTCTCAGTGCGCACAACAACGCTCTCTTGGTGGAGCTGGCTGCCGCGAAGGACTACCAGCGTAAGTTGGAGGGCGAGCTTCACGTGGCCAGAACGCTCCTGCACGCGAAGGAGGCCGAGTCTCAGCAGACGGAAGTGTTTCTGCACGACCAAATTAGAGCCCTTTCGCAAGACACGGCCGCGCGCAGGTGAATGAAGTTGCGTCGCGTTCAATCTATGTGTTTTTTATTTATTGTCTCATCGGCTTGCACTTCTTATATATACATAAACCGTCCTCATTGCATATATATTTTTATTTCATTTTCCTTTTTCGAAGCTAAAAAGAAAATGTAAAAGCTCGAATTGAAGAGGAGATATAAACAAATAAGTAAATGATTTTGCAAAGCTTGCACTCCTTGCTCCAGTCTAAACTTTGCTTTTAAATTTTACTTCTTCTGCGCATGCACATGAGAAAATACAGTATTGTTCTTCTTTCTGTCATACTTCATTCCTTGAGTGTTTTCCCGTTTCTTTTTTCTAACCCGCTCCCAAATATATATCTACACACACACACGTACACGCACACATAGGTAGATAAAAGAGTAGTAGAGAAGCTTTTTAAATAGCAACTATCAATATCGTCTTGTTTAATTTTACCATATACATATATACATTTTTTTGTCTTACCCTCGTTTCTGCACTCCTTTCTTCATTGCAATCATGTCTGCCCAAACAGTGAAACTATCGAACCCGTTCGCCCCCAAGTCCTACAACTTAAATATCAAGGTGGATCTCGCCTCTTGGACCTACGCGGCACGCGAAACGGTGGTGCTGAAGAGGTGCATGACGGGGCCGGAGGGCGCGCGCATCCGCCTCCATGCCGCGCCGTCGCTGGCGATTGACCGGGTCGAGGGCGCCACCCTGGTGTCCACGGACGCCGCGACGCAGACCCTGCTCCTGGAGCTGCATGAGGAGACCCTCCGCGCGGCGGAGCCGACCCTTTACTTTGAGTTCCAGCACACCATACAGGAGGAGCTGCGCGGGTTCTACCGTGTGCGCTTCCACCACGAGGGAAAGGAGCATCGCATGGCCTCCACGCACTTCGAGCCGACGGCGGCGCGGCGCTTCTACATTTGCCAGGACGAGCCGGCGGCACGCGCCGACTTCACGCTGGCGGTCGAGCTGCCTGCGGCCGACAGCCACTACACGGTGCTGTCCAACGGTCCGCTGGCGCAGAAGACGGAAAGCGGCGACGTCGTGCGCTACGAGTTTGAGACCGTCCCGCTGTGCCCTCCGTACCTCACCGCGTGCGTGGTGGGAGAGCTCGAGCATGTGGAGACGGTGGTGAACAACATTCCGGTGCGTGTGTACACCGCACTCGGCAAAAGCAGCCGCGCGGCGTACCCGCTGAAGCTCACGGCGTTTGCACTGAACTTTTTTGAGACATTCTTCAAGGCTAAGTACCCGCTGCCGAAGCTGGACGTGGTCGCCGTGCCGGACTTCCCGATCGGCGGGATGGAGAACTGGGGCTGCATCGCGTGCATCGACTCTATTCTTGTTGACCCCGCCACGTCCAGCCAGGCCGCACTCAAGCGGGCGTCCGAGCTTCTCTGCCACGAGGTCTCGCACAACTGGTTTGGCAACCTGGTCGCCATCAGCTGGTGGGAAGGGCTGTGGCTGAAGGAGGGTTTTGCCTCGTGGTGCGGCAACTACGCAACGCAGGCCTTCGAGCCGTCGTGGAGGTGCCTCGACGACGCGGCCGCGATGGTGGCGGATGCGATGGACACCGACATGTACGCGCACAGCCACCCGGTCGAGGTGCCCATCTCCGACCCCGCGCACATCACCGAGATCTTTGACTCAATCAGCTACGACAAGGGCATGGGGCTTGTTTTTATGCTGCAGGCCTTCCTCGGCGACGAGAGGTGGAGCGCGGCGGTGGCCCACTACATCGACAAGTTCCAGTTCTGTGACACCAAGACGGTGCAGCTGTGGGAGGCGCTGGAGGAGTCCTCGGGGCTGCCCATCGCCGAGGCGATGCGCAGCTTCACCACGCAGATGGGCTACCCCCTCGTGGAGGTCGGCCGGGCAGACGCGGCGAAACTGCAGCTGCGGCAGCGGCCCTGCACGGTGGAGTGGGGCGAGCAGGACACCGCCTCCAAGCAGACGTGGTGCATCCCGATCAAGCTGTCGGGCCTCGGCGCGGACGACGCGCACGTGAACGTGATGCTGCGCGGCGGCGAGGCGACGGAGGTGGAGCTCCCGCCTGCGCTCGCGAAGGCTTCGTGCGTCAACGCGAACCCGCTCCGCACCGGCTTCTACCGCTGCCGCTACGACGACGCCTTGTTCGACGCCTGGGTGCGGCACTACGCCGAGCTCGACGCGGCGGATCGCCGCGCGATCATCTCGGACACCGTCGCGGGCATCCAAATGGGCTACGACGATGTGCACCGACTTGCCGCGCTCAGCGCTGCGGTGAGGCAGCACGAAGACACGCGCAGCGTCTTGAGAGAGTTTTACACTAGCGTGCGCAAGTTCACGGCGTGCTTTGAGGATTGCACCCTGCGCAGCGAGCTCCTCGAAAGCAGTTTGCAGTTTTTTGTGCAAAAAGGCGAGGCGGCGCTCGCGAAAAACCCCTCCGACAAGCAAAACCTCGACGAGACGTTTCTTGCGAGCACCGCGCTCGGCTACATCACGACCAACATGAGCCCCGAGTGCGCGCGTGAGCTGCCCGCCTTCCGCTGGGCGCAGGAGCAGGTCGCGGCGTACCTGGCCGGCCGGCCGTACGCCGCCGGCGCGCTGCCCGCCGCGCTGGCCGCCTTCGCGGTCATCGACGACACCGCCACACCGGAGGAGAAGGAGAAGCTGCTGTGGGACGCGTTTGTCGCCGCCGACGGCGATGACGAGCGCTGCCGCGCCCTGCTCTTTGGCATGTGCATGAGCCCCAACGTCGACTTTGCCAAGAAGATTGCCGTGCGGTGCATGCACAACGACAAGGTGCGCAGCCACTTCGGGGGGTCGGTCTTTGTCGCCATGAGCTCGAACCCCGCCTTCGGCCGCAACCAGCTGTGGGACTTCTTTAAGGAGAACTTTGCCGCGGTGGATGAGCAGTGGGGCGGCGGCCAGTTCCGCATCCAGGTGATCGTCAGCCGCGTGGGCAGGACGCTGGAGGGCGTGGAAGCCGCAAAGGACTTCGAGTCGTTTTTCAAGCTGCACCCCTTGCCCAACGCCAGGCTCGCAATTGGCCGCGCGGTGGAGGACATTCTTCTTCGTGCGCGACTGAACGCCAAGTGGAGCGCTTCGGTGAAGTCGATACTGAAACGTTAATCTCCGCTTTTTATTTACAAAGAGAAAAAGGAAACTAAATGAATGCGCTTTTTCTCCATGCCGTCACGGTGCGTGTGGTGAAGTTACGTGGGGTGCATGGAAAGAAAGCGTACATTGATGTGGTGTCATAAATATATATATATATAAACCCATTGGGCTTGTGCTACTGTCGAAACAACATCTTAAACTCTTTCTTTTTGTCCACCTGTCTAATTTTTTTCTCTGCATTATTATCAATAGCCTGCTGAATAAAAGTGCCGATGTCTTCGATATTTGTCTTATAGCATTTGCCTTTTTCTTTTCCCCCTTTTTTCTCTTCTTTCATCCCACAATTTACAAGCTTCATTTTTTTTATTTTTAATGTCTTGCGAGCACTCTCCTATCTATTACTATTATTTCTTTTTTACCTTTCTGCGCAGCATTTGGCCTTTGAGGGTCACCCCGTGCAACAGCAGTAATACTTTCTAGTCTGCGATGAAGCGCTGCGCCGTTGTTGGCGCCGGGCAGCTAGGCACGGCCTGCGCGCTCTCCCTCGCCGCAAACGGTTGCAAGGAGGTCCGTCTCCTCTGCCGGGACGCGGAGTACATTAGTCAAGTGCAAAACAGTGCGGAGGGACGCTATTTTCGTCTGTACAGGCAGGCAGGCGAAATTCCCGTGCCGCCGTCTGTTCATGTGGGTAGCCTCGCCCCCAAGGCCGGCGCCGCCGCGGCTGCGGCAGACGCGTTGGTCTTTGCCGTTCCCTGTGTTGCGCTCCTGCCCTTGGACGATCCTTGGGCGAAGGCGACGCTCAAAGACGCACACACGAGCGACTTGTTGACTTACACCCAGCAGTGGGCGCGGGACGTGTCGGCGCAGGGCGCGCCGGCGGGCACTGCGACGGGTCCGCTCGCGGTGGTGCTGAGCCGGGGGCTCACGGCGGACGGGGAGGCGCCGCACCGGCTCGTGGACGCGATGCTCCGCGGGGCAGTCGCTGGCACCCGCGAGGTGCCCGTCGTGTGCGGCACCGGCCCCATTGTGCCCAAAGAGTGGGCGGTGCACTCGACCCCTGTGGTGGACGCGGACGGCGGCGGGAGGGGCCGCCTTGCCCACCCCTACTCCGCCACCTCTCTGACCTTCGCGGTCGCGAACGACGCCCTCAGCCGCGACGCTGCGTTTCTGCGTGATGTGCGGCAGCAGCTCACCGCGCTCTTCGCGCGCGAGAGCGTGACGCTGCTGGACGAGCCGGGCAGCGCGGACCTGCTCGCCGCGGTGAACGCGTGCCTGCCGCTGTGCTCCTTCGGCGCCGGCCTTGTCAGCAACGCGTATGCGGGGAACAACGTGGGGGCGCTGGCGGCCTACTTCCAGCACGCGTGCAGCGCGACGGAGACCCTCGTGAACACGCTGCTGGGGCGCACCTGCGGGTCGCCGCTGCCGCCGGCTTTGTGGTCGTCGCTGTCGATGGCCTGCACGACCTTTGCCTCCCGCGAGTTCGTGCTGGGCCGCCAGCTGGACTACCACTTCAAAAAGTCCGACGCCCTGCGGGCCGTGTACAGCGGACCCTCGCACGCCAATCTCGCGGCCACCGTGGACGGCATCCACACGCTCCTCCAAAAGCACCAGTGCGCGTCTCCGTTTTATGAAGTGCTGATGGACGCGTACAACACGCACATCCGCGCCTCTGTTGTGGGCGAGGGTCTGGTAAAGGAGGGCTGCTACGACTACCGCGAGGCGCCGCCGTCGCCGCTGCTGCGAGAGATAACAAAGGTGGACGATGCTTTGTTTTTTGGTGACGACGAAAAATTTGAAAAGGCACGCAGGAACTTTGAGAAAGTGTTCACCGATTCGTTGAAGCATACGGACAAGTAGAAGTGTCTGGCTCACTTTTTCTTTTCTTTTTTTTTTTTTTTTTTGTATCTTTTTCTGGGTCGGGTCGGTTCACAGAGTTACAGTAATATATTACAATAATATGTTTTAAATGCGAGCTGTGCTTTGCTTCACGCATGCGCCTACGAATTACATGTACCAGCATGTGCACCTCCTCGCTCTCAATTTATTTGCTCTATTTTATCTGTTTTTACCAACGCGCTGCAAACACCTATGTTTCGTGCTTTCTCTCTCCTTCATTCCTTTCACACCCACTGTTCTTTTTTTTTTTTTTTTCTTTCTCCGTGGTGAGCATACTGTAGTTTTTTTTTTCTCTCTCTTCTCTTTTGCGTCTAGGTCCTTTGTATTGTTGTTGCTTTTCTTTTTTTAATTTTTTTTTTCTTGAAAGCGAACCGGCGTATTTAAGTGCGCTGTGCTCGAAAAACGTTTTTTCTCTACTTTTTTTTTTCTTCAGCTGTTTTACATTGTGTGTGTGTCCACGTACATACATATATAGGTAAAAATATATTTATCTGCCTTAGCAAATAGAAATGTCCATTGAATCGAACTCACTAGTTCCTTTTGCTGTGATTCCGCAGGAGCTGCTGCCACCCTTTGACTACTTAAATGAGGTCGCCGTCATGTTCATCGCCAAGGCAAAAAAGTACACGCGCAGGGGCTCCTTTAGCGGCCGCGTCTGCTTCATTACCGATGAGCTGCTGTGTGTGGCGCACACGGACGGGAAGGTGACCCACTGCTGCAAGGTCGAGGACATCGAGCGCCTCGTCACGAGCTCGAACGAGCACATCGTCGGGGTGCAAATGCGGGAGCGGCCCTTCCGCTACGGGAAGACCACCTCTGCGCAGAAGGGCATGTTCTTCGAGGTGCCGGTCGACACCCTTTTCAAGTTCTCTCACCTCTGTGATTACCAAAGCTTTGTAGAGTGCCTGCCGCTGCAGGCGCTCATGTGCACCGGCAAGTCGCTCCCCGTCGTCGAGAAGGAGAAGCGCGAGAAGTTCCAGCGGCTGCTGGTGCTCGTGGAGGATGGGCTCCGCACCCGGCCGATGCAGCCCGCCTACCACACCAAGGAGGAGGTGCGCGCCCAGATGTCGCTGCAGAAGCTGAGGACCGTCAAGGGCCTCACCGGTTCGGCCAGCGGCGAGCCCTCCGTGACACTCGCCTTGGCTTTGAGTGCGAGCGAGGGCGACCGGGTCAACTCCTGCGATGTGTCGAAGAAGCTGCACGGCGGCGTCGCGGAGGCGGCGGCCTGCAGTCCCACGGCGTCGGTCGCGGCCGCGGCGAGCCGGCGGACGCCGGAGCTGCAGCGGAGCGCGACGCCGGAGCACCCTTTGGACCTACGCAACGGACAAGGGGACACCGTGCCGAACCCCTTTCGGCGCCGAGCGAAAGCGCCTCGCAGTCCGCCCATCGCACCAGCTCGGACTTCTTCACCATCTGTAGCAAAAAAGAGGACGAGCAAGACCGCGACGAGGTAGCAGTGAACGTGAGTCCAAACACAAATTTTAGCGTCAACATTAGTGTCCCCAATTTGAAGGAAACGGGAGGCAAACCACGCAAGGCGTCGAGCTCCAAGATACACGCCGACAGCGAAGCCTTGGCGAGCGAGACCACCAGGCCGTACGTGAACTTGGATTGTGAGAATGAAAAAGAGATGAATGAACGCGGCTGACCCACAACGGATGTGGGGCGCGAGATGCGCAAGTATACCTCAATTTGAATTCTTTTTTTTTTTTTTTTCTTGTGTGTGCTGCCGTCACACCATGCCGCCGGCATTATTATTGATCTGTATCATCATAATAACTTCTTTATCTCTTTTTCCCTCTTTTATTATTATTATTATATATATTCTTTATGACCATTGAAATTCGTGTTTTTGCGTACGCTCAAAGTAATTTTTATTTATTTATGACAGACTGTAGCGATTTCCTGCTTCTATGTACTTTTAGCTTTTTGCTCTTTCTTTTTTTTTTTTGTTTTACGGAGGACATGTATGAAGTGCTTTCCCTATTTTTTTTGCTCTTATTATTTTGCTCTTGCTTTTTTAGTTTCATTCTGTATTGTATTTTGTATGCGCTTTATATAAACGAATAATCTTTTCTGCAATAATACGCTAAAACGCCTTTAAATTTATATTTTGCAGGTTTTATATTCATTACTTGTTATCACGTTAATGTGATACAAGTCGAGTATTGAGTTGTAGAAAACGCTTCATTATTAATTGCTTTTTTTATTCGCTCTTGTTAGTGTGGTGCCCATACGAAGCAAAAGACAGTAATAATAATTTTTAAAAAGCGTTGACGCAATTGGGTTAGTGTTTCGAACTGTGCTCTCTCTCTCTTTCCACTCACTCTATTATCCCCCCTTAG
>AUXK01000165.1:0-12628 GCA_000482165.1 Strigomonas oncopelti | reverse complement strand
GTCTGTCGTTGCAACACTGTTTTCTGCAACTACTTCCCATTCTTTTCTATCGTCTTTCGCTTGCATTAGCTATAAGAAATCAACCTGCCACATACTTTATAGTGTACTGTATATTTAGTCTATTTAATATTATAATTATTTTTTTTTTCCTAGCTTATAAAAATGCTCGTAAGAAAGCACGTTGCTTTTTTTGCTTGCACTCTTTTTTTGCTGTCTGCGCAATTGCAGAAGCTGTAAGTGTAGTTCGGTCAAACTGCGCAGATAATTCCCCCATATTTACCTGCTACACCAATACTTTTGTAGCTGACGTCGACGTCGATGAGCGGGTGCGTATATCCTCTGCTTTCCTGACCGCACCGTCCTTTGCGGACATACCCTGCAGTGTTGTATATAAAACCCGCTCGAATACGCTTGCTACAATTCGCTGCCAGCTAGACAGGGGGGCAGAGGTGCGCAACCTACTCGTTTTCGATGCCCAAATGAACGTGCTTTTGCGCACATCCATCTCGCAGGCTCCACCGCCAGCAGCACCGCAGCGAATGGCACGGGCGCTCACAGCGGCAAGCAGCTCGTGTGTGCACGGAACGGAGCTCGCCAACGGCACATGTGCGTGCCACCCCTTCTACTACGGCGACACGTGCAGCGACGCCTGCCCGGGTGTGGCCGGCACAAATTGCTCGACAGACCCCTGTGTGTTCCAGGACGACGCCACATGCGACGGTGCGTGCGTGTGGGATGTTGCGCACAAGGTGTGCTACACGCCACGCGGCTGCTTCTCCAACATCTGCAGCAAGCACGGTGTGTGCGACTGGGGCGCGCGCGGCAGTGGGCAGTGCACGTGCGACTCGGGCTACTACGGCGCGACGTGCGACACCTATTGTACCGCGGAGCTGTGCCTTTACAAGTACGGTCAAAAGTCGCTACAGTGCTCGTCTGATGGTGTGTGCGTATGCCCGGACAGCGATGCGGGGCACTACGACTCGCTTGAGTCCCTTTGCCAGAAGTGCGCCAAGGGGTGGTACGGGTTCACGTGCAACACCAGCTGCAACTGCAACAGCCACGGAAGCTGTGATCGCAGCACGGGCGCTTGCGCGTGCGATCGGGATGCCGCGCTGGGCTACTGGGCCGGAGACACGTGTAGCGTGTGCTCGCCAGGCTACTACGGCACCCGGTGCAACCAGCAGAGCTCCTTCTTTGCACCTGTGCAGCCCATCAGTGTTTACTTTGACCATAAACTAGAAAATGTCACTGGCCCTGTGCTATTTACAGGAAGTCCAGGTGGCAACGTGGTGTTTGCACGCGGGCAAAACTTGACGTGCGGAACGATTGACGCCAATGGCAGCTTCGCGCCAAGCGCCGCTCCCGTCGCGGTGCGTGCAAATGCCATTTTAGATCTGAAGTACTTTAGCTCCTCCACCCAGTTGCTCTCTGTCAGCCAAAACGCGTCCGACCTTAACGTGTCGGTGCGCGTTGTCTCCAGCGCCTGCCAGCCCAGTACGACAGCAAGAACCATCTTCACTTTGGCAAACGAGAATTCGTCAGTAGTCAGTGCGGGTCTCACTAGCGCTGGATGGGCAGTGCTCACAAACGACAACGTGGTGCTGACGTCGTCGGCGTCACTGCCTACTGGCACAGCACTGCCTGGTAACCCGGAGCTGCGGGCGCAGTCTCTTCACGTGCACACTGCCTCTACCGCCGTCACAGTGGCCGGAAAATGTGACGGTGAGTGGTGCCTTTACGCGACGTCCTCCAATGCGGGTGCGTTTCAGGTCATAAAGGCGAGGAACATCTTAGACACGGCGAACACTCTGACCAACGTGACCACGGTGTGGAAAGGTGTTGTGAGAAATGCGACCACGCTATACGCACTCTTCTCCTCGAACTCTACAGCAGGGGCGTTTTTCGTGAAACTTGTCGGAAACAGTACGAGCAGTAGTAGTAGTAGCAGTAGCAGTAGCAGCAGTAGCAGCAGCAGCGGCAGCGGGTCGAATGCCAAAGACAACAGCAGCATAAGCTATGTCATCGCCTCTTCTGTGTTTTTGCCAGCGGTGAACGATGCAAACAACCCGGTGGACGCCGCGGAAGCTATCGTGGTGGAGAGCGAGCTGTCTCCTTTTTACATCGCTTTGAAGTCGGGGAGCAGCATTATGCTCTACGGCTTGGCCGAGGACGCGGCGGGAGCCCTGTACATCTACAATGAGCAGCAGACTGAGGTGGACGCTTCGCAAGAGGCCTACAATAACTTTCGTCTCATCTCCTCGTGGAACTGGCTCATTGTTTCCACCGCTCTGCACTCTGACGCGCGCAATCTCGTGCTGCACCCTTTCGCCTCGTTCGTCGTCTTCCGCGTGACACCCACCGCCGTTGACAGGAGAGGCGGGACGCCCCTCGTGGTGCACGGAATCGGCTTTCCCGGCGATGCGCGCTGTGTTGTGAACGACTCGAGCACGACTGCCACGGTGATGAGCAGCACCACGTTAGAGTGCCCCGCGCCATCGCGCAATGGCGACTTGGACGAGTGCGCAGACATGTATCTGGAGGTGCGCACCGCCTCTGCGCCGATGGCGACCGAAACAAGGAATACTGTTCTTCTCGCCCAGTACAATACCCCCACCATCTCGTCGGCAACAGCTCCCATCGGCGCGTACATGTCTATTTTGTCGCCCTCAACGGTCACTGTTAACGGCCAAGGCTTTACACCCTCGAACACGTCCGAGTGTTTGTTTGAAGACGGCAATAGCATGTCGGTGAGAACGACCCTCAACTTCGTCTCCGTCGAAGAGGGCATCTGCGAGCCCCCGCACGTGGCGCGGCCCACTTTCGGCAGCACCGGCACGCTGCGGGTGACGCTCGACGGCACCGTGCTTTCTAACAAAATCACGTTCACGTTTGTTGGCGCCGCGGCGAAGCTGGTGGTTGTGTCGCCGAAAAGCATCCGGGTCGACTCTGCCTCTAGCATTGCACTGGAGAGCCCTGTGATTGCTGTGGTGGATGCGGAGGGCCATCCACTGGGAGCCTTGGACGATGTGCGCGTGGTGTACATCAGTGCGGCGTGGTTTAACTCAACGCGGAAGGACTACACGAGAGAAATAGACGCCATGTCCAGCTTGCTGATGCTCTCCTACAGCAACCAGACCCTCGCTGGCGAAACGACCTTCTCGCTTAGCCTTGTGTACCCCAGAGTCGGCATTGGCATGCTTGTCTTTACGTCGGACAACTTGGAGAGTGCGCGGCTTCTGTACGAGGTGCAAGAGGGCGTCCCGTACGGTATGGAGGTGGCGGTGCAGCCGGACCTCAACATTTACGACCAGTTTTCTATCCCACGACGCCAGCCGGTGATCATCTTTCTCGACGAGTCGGGCAACACGGTGCAAAACATTACGAACAGCGCCACCACTGTGACAGACCTGAACGCTTACTTTTTTAACGGGACAAGCACTGAAGGCGTCCCCTTTGACGCGGTGAACTCGAACAACGGGCAGTTTTCTTTTGAGGGCGTGAAGCCGTACGGTCTGTTTGGCTCCACGTACAAGGTGACCTTCTCCTCCGCCGGGTTCAGCGACGTCACGTCGTCGGATCTGCGCGTCATGCCGTGCGACTCGTCGTATTACGCCAAGTACAACACAACGGAATGTGCCATCTGTCCCGACAACGCGCAGTGCAACGGCAGCTACGTGCTCAACGTCACGAATGGGTACTGGAAGGGCGGCGAGTACGCGTACACGCTCTTGCGCTGCCCCCGTATTGAGGCCTGCAGGAACGGGAAATGCCGCGAGGGCTACACGGGGGCTCTGTGCGCCACGTGCAGCAGCGGCTACGGGCGATCGGGCAACATCTGCGGGCGCTGCTACAGCTTGGCCGCCAACGTCATTCTCGTTATTTTGCTCATTTTGCTCGGCTTTTTCATTATCTTTAGTGTGATGTGTTTGTTCTTTCAGATCGTCGGGCCCCACAAATCGTTTTTTCCGGCCATCATCGTGTGCATCGATTTTCTCCAGCAAGCCTCAATCATTCTTGTCCCGCTTAGGCAGCTGCCGCCGTTTGTGGAAAAATTCCAAATCTTTCTTGGTGTGCTGGGCCAGTGCGACACGATCACACTGCAGCCGGTCAGCTGTCTTTTCGAACTGAACCAGCACGCTCGCTTCATTATTGCCCTCGTCGGCCCGATCGTCGGCATGGGGGTCGTCTATCTAGCCATGTTGTACGTGAACGTTCTGGAGCAAAAGTCGCGCGGCAAACAGCTGGCAAAGCAGCGGTTTCTGAAGAGCATCGCGCCCTTTCCATCCGCGCAGGCCTTTTACGAGCGCATGACGCAACTCGGACTCGACGACGAGCCCACTTTTGCTGCCGACCGCGCCTCCGTCGTCGACGAGTTTGAGTCGCAGAAGCGGAAAATACTGCAGGCCTACTATCTCATGGACAAGAACCGCTACGCTTTGCAGAACATCGGGCTCCTACCCAGCTCCAAAGCCAGAGACACCGCGCTGCGCATTATTTCGGAGGAGCAAGAGGAGCTCGGGCAATATCTCGATCACTACGAGACCTACGTGTCACACAGCGAATCGCACGTCAGCCGGCGCCAGCGGCGGGCGTTCGGGTGGGGCACGGGGTCGCAGACATCGTACGACCGAATGAACCGGTCGGATACCATGTCGAGCGCACTCGACAACATCCGAAACGGGTTTGACGACGGGTACCGCCACTCTTTCTCCTTCGACCTGGCGCGGCTCACCGATGCGCCCTCCTCGTCGCGCTTCAACTTCTCGGAGGCCCCGTCGCCGAGCAGGGCGAACAAAAGTGATCTCGACGACGTGGTCAACGTCGCCCAGGCGGAAAAAATCGAGCGCCTCCCCATAGTGACGCCGACCCCCTTCAGTCTCTTCGCGGAGGACGGGCCGCAACCGACGCCCACCGATGTCGCCATTTTCGGGGAGGGCATCTCGAGCGAGCGCGAGGCGCTAACCGAGTCGCGGAAGCAGTCCTCGCAGATCAGCTTTCATTTCATGTGGCCCGCGTTGCGGTTCCAGTACCTCCTGCTCCTGGCGCTCACCTGCATGTACTTCTACCCGCTGATCCTCATGTACTCCTTTAAGCTTGTGCCGTGCAAGAGCATCAACTACGGCGCCAACTCCTCCTCCGGTGGGCACGAGCACAGGAGCTCGCTCCTGAAGAGCGACTACTCCATTGACTGCAACACCGCCACACACCGAAGTTACCGCGTGGCCGGCATTGTCATTGGCTCGCTCTTCGGTGCGTTCGTCCCCTTGACAGTGAGCTACATGCTCTTCGTGAATCGCGGCAAGGTCGGTCTGTACATGGCCTACGCCCTCAATGCCGTCTTCGGCACACGCAGCCGCTATCCGTGGTGGTGTATTGTGTGCTTCGTCAAGAAGTTTGTCTTTGTCATTATGGTTCTTTTCATCAAGCAGTCGCTGGCCGCACTCATTATCATGTGGATTCTATTGTTGTTTGTCGCCCTGGTCCACTGGTGCCTTCCGTACGCCAACTCCCGCATTTGCCATGCGGAGCAGCTGTCGCTCGTTCTCCTGGTGATTATTGACGCACTACAGCTTATTCCTCTCTTTTTGGAAGGGGAGGGGAACTCGCTGACGCCTACCGGTACCGCGTGTGGTGTTCTCATCATCGTCGTCGCGTGCGGCGGTATCGTGACCTTCATCTACACCGCCCTCATCAACGTCAAGCCATTTGGCGACGGGTTCCTCCACAAGCTGCAAAAGTACATTCCGGGGCTGTCCTCGAGCGAATACACCGCCTTGCCAAATGGCAGCGGCAAGACGAGCGGCAGCGGCGGCGCCAGCGAAGCGGCGACAAAAGCGGGGGAGATGACTGATCGCAAGACGCACTTCACTTTCGAGTCGTACAATGTCGCGCTCATGCAAAAGCTGCTTGAGAAGAACATGGCGGCGAACGAGAGCGATGCCAAGTGGTCTTCGAACGACATTAACGAAAAGGCAGAGAAAGACTTTCAGAACAAGAAGGCGCTGCTCAACACGGCGGGCATTTTCAACGGCGCACTCGGCGGGGCGGGAAACGAAAAGTTCTACTTTCAGTACATGGACGACGGCAACTACGAGCCAGCGGAGGCTTACGAGACGGACGACGCAGTGGGGGATGAGGCGCCCACCGCCCTGCAGCTGATGAAGAAGGAGCTTTCGTTGGAGCAGGGTCTGCTTTTCTTTCGCATCGAGAAACTAGAAAAACTAATTATGCGGTTCAATCTTTCGAAGGAGAGAGAGGACTAAGCAGCATCGGGCTGCGAGTATTGGCAACAAGGGCAGGTGAGTATCAAACCATGGTGCCCTTTTACAAAAAAATTTATTACCTTTTTAACATATATATATATATATATACGCTTTTTTTATTTTTGGAGAACGGAAGTGGCACACATCGAGCGTCTAGCAAATGTAAAATAACAACTGCGCGTAAAAATATATTTTTTCTCTTTTCTGTCTGCTTGCTTGTTCATCTTATTGTTCACTCTCAGACATAACAAACTTAAATACATGCTTTTCTTTTTCTTTTTTTTTTTATATACATATGCATATATACATATACATACTAATACAAACACCTTCGCCAGTACGGGTCCGCTAAAGGAAAAGGAGGAAAACAACGAACTCTGAGCAGACAAGGCGGAGTAGGCGGTCTAGTTTGCATGTGCATTTGCTTCACCTACAATACATTGCTGCAAATACACGTACACGTGGTCACACACACACACACACACACACACACGCAAGCATAATAATTTAGTCAAACTCTTTCGTTGCACTACTTTAAAGACTGATTCTTCTTCTTCTTTTTTTGTTTTTTTTCTCATCAAAATTTTAGTAGTTTGCTTTTATTCGGTTTTTTTTTTCCCGAGCATTTTCAAGCTCTAATTTTTTTTTTTTTTTGTCTGTTTATTATATTATACTTTTAATCTTCTTTTCTTCTGTATCCCTTTTTTGTACAGAAATGCCTTTCACCATTCCATCTGGGGCGGTGCCACCGCCAGCGGCGCAAGAGCCTGTCCCCACTGCCCCCATGCACGGGCCGCACGAACGATTCAATTGCCGAGTGCTTGTGCAAGATTTGTGCATTAACGTGGACTCCGGTGACGGCGACAAAAAAAAGCTGATGTGGGAGCAGCTCAGGATCAATTGTGACTACGGTGGTGTAACGCAGCGCACGAGGTGGTTGGCGACCTCCCTTTCTCTGGCCGAGGCGCTAAAAAAGAAGAATGAGGCGCTGAAGCAGGACGAGGAAAGGGCAAAGGCGACAGGCCTTCCGAACAAGGATGATCAGGCGCAGAAAACTGCGCGAGACCAAGTGATTGACGTGCTGACAGAACGAATCCTGCCCTTGCCCTTCGCACCGTTGAACGACACATCGTTTGTCGTGGAGTTTACCTCGATTGACGGCCCGGACGAACTGGAAACCACCCAGGTCCGGTCGAAAAAGGTGCACATGATGCACTTCTCCGTCGACGCCTGCAACGACGACCGCATCTTTTCAACTACCGGCGGCTCCGGCGGCGAGGTGAAGCCCACGAGCTCGAACAAGGAGGCGATGCACGCGGCCGTTCACAAGAGCGCGTCGGTCATGTCCGGCTGGGCCCGGAGCGCCTTCCGCAAGCTCACCGGCGACGACGACGCGCAGAAAAAAAGCGACGCGGCGGCACAGCAGGCCGCACTGACGGAGTTCACCGCCATCGCGGACAAGGACAAAGGGGACGATGTGAACATCTGCGCCAAGGGATCCTACGCGACGGTGGTCAACGGCGTCGACCTGAGCGAGGCCTACAACTCCCCTGGTGGCCGCAAGCGCATGCACCTGATGCTGAAGAAGGAGGATCATCACCTGCCCTCGAAGGGCGAGGGCGTGCCCGTGTTTGCGAGCTTTACCCTCGTGGTGATGTACAACGAAGCCAAGCCCGTCGCTGTCCCGCGGGATTTTAACAACTTTGCCGTGCTGATAGACCAAATGGTGCTCAACCTAACGGAGGCACGTGGCGAGGCGCCTCCGCAGGAGGTTGGAGGGGGCGGCTTCTTCAGCTCCAACAAGACGGAGGATGGCGCGCCGCCACGCCCCATTGTGGGTTATGGTTTTGGGCTCACCTCCAACGTGTTTCACACGCGCCAGTGCCAGGCCCGCTCTTTCATTGTCACCTTGGAGTCGATGCAGACGCACGAGGGCACCCCGGTGCGTGTGATCGACTTCCCGTCCCTGCACCGCAGCAGCGACGAGCACCAGCTGAACGAAGAGGACTACAAGCGGCTGCCAACGTCGTGCTGCATTGTCTCCTCTGGGTGCAAGGCGGGCAGCAAGGAGCGCGTTGGCGCACGCGTGGTGTGCGTGTCTCGCTTTAAGACAAGCCCGGAGGGGCTCTGCAAGCCGTCCAAAAAGTGCCAGCTTGTCTTTTCTCTCTTCCGTCGCTACGCCTCGGGCGAGGAAGAGGAGGAGTCCGCCATGACGTCCGCGATCAACTTGGCCACCATTCTCAACGACGAGGTGTACCCCGCGCGGGTCCGCGAAATCCACTTCTCGCTCGGCGAAATTCTCTACATTCGCGTGCGGCGCTTCTGTTTTGCCGACCCCATCGTCAACAGCACGCCGCTTTTGATGCCCTACGACATAGACAACACGGGTGTGCAGCTTTCTACGACAAGGACCGCAGTCACCAAGTGGGACGACAAGCACGTGGACCCGAGCAACCCGACCAGGAAGGCGGCGTCGCCGTCGAGCTCGGATAGTGACTCTGAAAACGCGTCGCACGCAGTGGACCACACTCGCGACCAAAGGTCTCCCTCCGCCCCCGTAAACGCACCGGGCGGTGTTGCTACTGCTACTACTACTGCAGCCGCCGGCCAAGCTGCCGTCGCAGCTCCCGTCGCCTCCTCTCAAGCTCCGGCCGAGGCGCAGGCCCCTGCCCTTGTGCCCGCCCCCGCCAATGCCCCGGCAACCGCAGCAGCTGCCCCGGTCCTTGAAAACCCGTTTCTCCGTGATGAGCACTCCGCCGCAGTGGAATCCGACGAGGAGAAGCCGATGGCGACGCTGTCTCCTATGGCCCCGGAGGGGGCGGCGCACCACCTCGCAAACCCCTTCGCGGAAGAAGAATCGCACAGTGGTTTCCAGGTCGGCGCCGATGTGCCCACCGTCGAGCTGGATGGGGACCCGCTCTTCACCTTCCAGCACGAGCAGACCGCGCCACAGATGTCCGCCGACCGTCCAGCTGTCGAGGTAAGTGGGATGGATGATTTCTTCAACAAACACGAGTCGCCAGCCCCCGAGGCCCACCCGCAAACACAGGCGCCGGCGCACGACTTGTACAATTTTGGCGGTGTCTCCACCAACCCGGGGTTTGAGTTAACGGACATGAAATAGAACTTGATAGTTGAAATAGAAATTTTGCTGCAAGGAGCATTGAGCTATGACGACGGAGGATATATCAAAAAAACTGGTAAATATCTTTTTTTTTTCCGGACGAGAAAGCTGCGCCTGATAATTATAATAATCACTAATCTTTTTATATTTTTTTACTCTTTTCGCTAATTTTTTTTTTCTTTTAAACTTTAGTATCAGGTGTAGTTGTTAGTGGTTTTGTCCGCACAGATTTTTTCCTCTTCTTTTATTTGCATTTCATATTGTTATTATAGCGTCTTTTTTTTTTTTTCCTTTCTCGCTTTTATTGCCTGCACATTTTTGCAAGTACGTTGACATCTACAGATACCTTTGTGTGCGTGCGTGCTGAATGTTTTAAAAGCTTTTTGTTTTCAAAAGCCGCCGAAGCTTTGTTTGCGCCAGTGTATTTGCGATTACACAATTTTCTGAGCTAGAAGGAAAAAAAACATCTGCTCTTTATTTTCTTCCCCTCTCTTTCTCTCCATCACTTCGATGCCTAACGTGGCCGATGTGGTAAAGCTTTTCTTGCCTTTTTTCTATTCAAGGAATCACATCGTTACATATAAAATATATTTATATAAATATTATATATATTTCTATTTTAATTTTTTTTTTTTTCCGAATCTTAGTCCATCGTTTTTTTTCTGTTTTTTTTATCATTATTTTTCTTTTTTTCTTTACTCCCAGTTGTATCTTTACTTTATTTAATTATTTGTTTTTTTTTCGTCTACCTTTACCGACGCAAGAATCGCCAACTCAGAGAATGTCTAAAGTACCGAGCAGTCTCAATGTCAAGTTTGTCATTTCAGACCTCACGCTTGAGATCCCCAAGGCCTTCTTCGACTCGGCCGGGCTAAAGGTTGCCTTGTTTGTTGGCCGCAAGGGCAAGGGAGCGCTCACGCGGCGCTCCAAGTGGTTCACGGTGGCGGACGCCTCCAAGCTGCCGACCAGCACGCGCGCCATCACGGTGCTGGACGAGAACGACAAGAAGGAGAAGGGCGCCGTGGCCAAGGAGGGCGAGGAGACCAAGACAAAAGAGGTTACCGGCGAGATGGTCGTGCTCAAGTTCGGCGCTCTCAACGACGTCGAGTACGATGTCGAGATGCACCCCATCAACAAATTCGACGGCGAGTGGGTCTTCAACCCCAAAACGAAGCACCCCCTGATGGTCTTTGCCAAAGTGGTAGCCAAGTACCGCCCAGGTGTGAAGGTGAACGTGGCGGCAACCGAGAGAGACTCCAACTTCAACGACATGGCCGGCATCGACGACGCCGACTCCTCCGATGACTTCAGTGGCGACGAGGAGCTGTTGAACCCCGAGGCGGAGGAGAGCCAGCTCAACGTGTCCGAGATGGTGAACCTGGGCATGACGCTGGAGCAGATGCAGTCCCTCACCGGCGAAGAGCGCAGCGAGAATGAGGTGCTCGCCGAGCAGCTTATCCGCGAGGTGGCGCCTGTGTCCCGCCGTTACATGGCGTTCCCCAAGATGCTCGACCTGTCCGACGTGGTCAACACCAGGAGCAAGGCCACCTCCTTCTCGGAGCGCATGCGGTGCAAGGCCGCGGACATGCTGGGTTCCATGTTGTCCTTCGACCTCAAGGCCATCGTGCCGCAGGACGCGATGACGGAGTACGACGCGAAGAGCAAGGAAAAGGAGGACAAGGAGGCCCGCAAGCGCCGCGAAAAGGAGGAGAAGGTGCTCGAAAAGGAGCGCAAGAAGCAGGAGAAGGAGGAGAAGAAGAAGAGCAAGGCGGGGAAGTCGGCGACGTACGGCGCGGACGCTAACGAGATGGGCGGCGGGATGTCGGAGATGAAGGAAGCCCCCCACGTGGAGGAAAAGCAGAAGGACGAAAAGAAGGCAGATGTCGGCTCAGTCATCAAAGGCATTTTCACCTCCAAAAAGGAGATCAAGGCGCAAACGACTCCCTTCCCGCTCAAGTGCCCCTCTTGCCCCGTCCCGTATCTCATCTACCTCGACAGCTTCGAGCTGAAGAATCTGCGCATGGCGCCGGAGTACTACCGCGCCGTCCACATCCGCCTCGGCAACGACGCGAACTCCTTGGACACCTATCCCCTTCTTCTGCTCGACGCCTCGAACCCGGACTGTGCCCAGAAGCAGGAGTACGTCAGCTTCGACGGGAAGCCAAAGACACGCTACATTCTCAACTTCGGCGACAGCCACATCTTCTTTGGCCACAAGCACATCCGCAACGTCGTCGGCTTCGACACCATTTGCGCTCTCGCGGCGAGCGAGAAGAACTACTTTGAGCGCAAGAAGCGCGAGGCGGCCGGCGAGAGCCCGGAGGCCGCCGCCAAGGCGAACCCGTTCCAGACGGAACTCCTCGACGTCGGCGAGAAGTTCATTCCATTCGCCGCGGACCCGCGCAAGCACGGCACGAACGGCGCGCAGTGCTATCCGACCAAATTCACGCGCGTCACGGCGTCCCTTATCGTGCCGAGCAAGCTGACGAACGTCCCGGTTATCGACGAGCAGCAGGAGAAGCAGGCCTACATGAAGAAGCTCAAGAGGGAGCTGCGAGAGAAGGAGAGGGCTGAGAGGGAGAAGGAGGCTGCGAAGAAGCGCGAGCTGGAAAGGAGGAAGAAGGAGGGCAAGCAGGGCGACGTCGCCGCTGAGGGCGAGGAGCGCCGCACGGAGAGCGACGTGAACGGGGAGTCCATCCGGTCCATCAAGAAGCAAGAGTCCGAGGTGGTCAAGAAGGAGGAGGAGGATGAGAAGAAGGAAGAGGAGCACCACGACGGGGAGGAACAGAAGGAGGAGGGCGAAGGGGGCGAGAAGCCCGCGGAGGAGGGCGACGCCGCCTTCCGCAGCGCCGGCGCAGCGGAGACGCCCATCGCGGCCGACCCCAAGGCTGCGCCGAAGGCGAGCACCACGAACCGCATCGTCGCCAACCAATCCAAATCGTTCCAGCTGCCAATCTACATCCTCAACGAGGAGTACATTCCAAAGGAGGGCATCAAGTACGTCATCCGCTTCAAGACCGGGGAGGAGCTGCACTTCCGCGCCCGCCGTCTCTTCCTTCCCGCCGTCAGCGACAAGGGACACCTTGCAGCGAACGAGGCCGACGTTTCGCTTGCTAAGTTTGAAGATGAGCAGACGCGGTAAGACACAAAACAACGAAACACGTGAAAT
The DNA here is from genome assembly GCA_000482165.1 of Strigomonas oncopelti. Classification (NCBI taxonomy): domain Eukaryota; phylum Euglenozoa; class Kinetoplastea; order Trypanosomatida; family Trypanosomatidae; genus Strigomonas; species Strigomonas oncopelti. The sequence continues at coordinate 72 of AUXK01000165.1, read as the reverse complement.
GCGCGTACTCAGGCTAGTTTTTTTTTTTTTGGTTTTACTGAAAGCTAGTTCGACTGTACCATTTTTCTATTC
>AUXK01000164.1:0-12639 GCA_000482165.1 Strigomonas oncopelti | reverse complement strand
CTTCTATATACGCCAAAAATGAAAAATCTTAAAAGGCGTTTGGAAGCCTTTTTTACTATTCTGCCTTTATTTTAACAACCACAAAAAAAAAAAAATGGTACCTACGTATACGATAAATTCTGTTGAGCTTCTTCCTTTACTTCTTCTCTTTTTCTGGTCTTCTTCGCATCCTCGCGGTTAAACAAAAAAAGCGATATTCACTCACCGAAGCGTCTTACTATTTGAATCGAACCCTTTTTAATTAGAAATGAGTGCGTCGCCACCGACAAATGCAGAAGTAATGCAAATTTTGCGTTTTTATCTCAAGCAGTGCCGTAACCCCTCTTCGGAGGTTCTCAGCTATTTCTCTCCCCGCGATCGCTCCGCCGCGGCCCTCCCAACGACACACCGACGCGGAGGAAGCGACACGAGTGTTGCAGAGGAGAGGAGGGACGCGACGGAGCCTGCTGACAATCCGGGTGATATAGAAAACAAAAAAAGCTGTGGCACCCAGCCGCAGAACTGGCTTCCGCTGCCGTCCACCCGCTCGCCGGCCAGCGCCAAGCGGTTTCGGCCGAACGAGATTGCGCCCTCGCTGTATCTGGGCGCCATCGCGGACGTCTCGAACACGCTCAAGCTCTGCCACAGTTTGCTCAACGCGGTCGACGCGGAGAAGACGACTTCGGCCGTTGCGGCGGCCGAAATGAGCGAGGCCACGAGTCCCCTCTCGGCTTTTGTCGCCGGCACGGCCGCCCTCACGACGGACGTGCCGCATCTACTCTACCTGGTTGTGAATGCCTGCATTCCTCGCGCCTTCCCCTCGCGCCTCGAGCTGCGCTGCGTCACCCGCTTAAGCGCGGCGCCACGCACCGCGCCGCCAAAGCTCGGCAGCTATGCGGCGCGAACCCAGACCGGCACCAAGGACACCCTTGTCACCTCGTACCCAATCACCCAGCCGCCACAGCGCAGCTCCCGCAGCAGCGCCCCGGCGCGGGGCAACGCGTCGGCGGGCGGTCTTGTCGCAGCGCAGCCGATGCTGCCGGCTGATGTGCCGGCGAGGGGGGGCGTGTCGTGGGTCTGCGGTGGGAGCAGCCTCGACAGTAGCGCTCATAGCCTCCCGCCATCGGACGAGTGCGAGTGCGTGCTCACAGAAAAGAGTACGGAGGAAGTGGCCCAGTTTTTGTTCCAGGAGTGGTCTACCTACATGCAGGAGGAGTGTGGAGTACGCACCTCGGCGGACGCGTTGCATACAAACGGAGAGGCGGCGACAGCGGCAGCGCCGCCGTCCACGGCTCCCTCGCCGCCGCGCGCCGCCTCCTTCCCTCGCGGCGACGAGCTGATCAGCGACAAGGTCTTTTACTGGCGCCTGTGCCTCTCCCTCGACGATAGCCCTCAAAGCAACATCACGAGTTATTTCCCGCTGGTTTCCAAGTGCATTCAGGCGGTGCTGCTCAACACGGGGCACATCGAGGTCAGCGCCCTGGTGGAAGGCGGTGACGGCGGCGGCGACGGTGACACTTCTGCACGCTCCCTCGCATACCAGCCATGCGTCGTGCTCCACTGTATGGCTGGCATCTCGCGCTCGGCCACCTTTACTGCCCTCTTTCTGCTCGACCACTTTCTCAGCATTTACGAAAATGAGCACAGCCGTCACCTGCTGCGCGAGGCGATGACGGCAAGTGCGTCAGCTGACTCGGCAGCACCCACGCCTGCGACAGAGGGGCGCTCGCGCGGTGGTAGCTTCTCCGACGCACATATTAGTGGGAACGAGGTGAGCGTGCATCTGCTCGCCTGCCGGATGGTCGCTGAGGTGTTGAAGTTCATGCGGCAGGTTCGCCCGATTGTGATGCCCAACAATGGTTTTCTGAAGCAGCTCGAGGCGTACGTGGAGAAGCGACTCGTGGCTACAGTTTGCGCCAACACTAATTAAAAACATGTTTTCTACACACATGTTGCGTGCATATGTGCTTAAAATTTATTACTTACTTTTTTTTTTTTTTTTCTTACAGAGCACACGATTGTTCTTTTTTGTTGTACGTTGCACTCGCCTTTCGCTATCAAAATGTTAACATAAAGCACATGTCTATATATTTAACTCACAAAATTGTTTTCTTTCATTGCAATTTGTATACTGTGTCACCATCTTTAGCGCTTGCTAATTGATGTGCTTGTCGCTCGGCTGTTTGCACTTTTTCGCACAAAATTGTCTCTCTTTCTCTCACTTTTACTCTTTTACTCATTTATTATATTTTCTTTTCTATTTTCGCTTAAAGCAACTCAGATTAACGATGGTGCACTCTTATGGCTACAAAAGTGGCACCCGCCACCTCTTCGCCAAGAAGTTCCGCAAGCACGGCGTGCCCTCCGTGTCCACCATCTTGACCAACTTCAAGATCGGTGACTACGTCGACGTCGTCGCGGACTCCGCGGTGCGCGCTGGCATGCCCCACAAGTACTACCACGGCCGCACCGGCATCGTGTGGAACGTCACCCCCCGCGGCGTTGGCGTCATCATCAACAAACCCGTCCGCACGCGCACGCTGCGCAAGCGCATCTGCGTCCGCTTCGAGCACGTTCGCAAGTCGCGCTGCCAGGAGGCCTTCAAGGCGAAGGAGCACCAGTTCCAGCAGTTCCTGAAGGACAAGAAGGCCGGCAAGACCCTCCCCCCGCTGAAGAAGAGCGACCGCAACGGCGGCTTCGTGCGCCCCAAGAACGTGGAGGTGCTCGCCCGCCGCGTGGCCGACTACGAGGCGATGCTTCCGTACTAAAAACGGCTGCAACGTGACTAGCAAAAAATGCAGAGCCTATCTGATTGCCTTTTGTGTTTACTTTTTTATTTTTATTTTTTCTCTCAAGTATTATAAAACAAACAAACAGACAAACGTTGTTTTCTTATTTACCTATCTTTTTGTTTGCAACTATGAAACCGACTCGTTTCATCGTTGCCACTTGGACGAAATTGTGCGTGTCTGACGGTAAGCATAACAATTAAGTTCTGTCTTCTCTCTTCTCTCTTTTCTCTTCTTTCTTTTTTTTTTATTCACTCAAAATTACAAAGAGAACATTGCATCTACGCCGTCAAGAAACGCGTCGTCATGCTACGCAAGAGCGTTTTGATTTGGGCGAGGAAGCAGACCGCTGCTGACAAACTAAAAAACGCGACGTCGTCGTTTAGCAAGTGGTACCCAAAGGAAGGTGGCGAGTTTCTTGGGAACTTGCTTGCTGGTCACAATCTCTTTATCACTGATGTGCCCAAGCGGTTCGACAAGAACCACGCGCGCCACTTCTCGCTTGTTGAGTCTCTGACCATCACGCCGCTTTTCGCGCTGTCGATGGTGCACTACTTCTCGGTCTTCTGCCAGTACCCCACCCGCTCGTCCCTCATTCCTCCCATCATGACCGAGCTGAGCAAGAAATCGGAGCTGCAAAAAGAATGGCTGCTTGTGCTGCAAGAAAAGTCGCCCATGGACGCCATTCCGTGGCGCGTCGGGATGCTGCTGCACCAGATCATGCTGTTTCCGCTCTGGTTGATGGTCGCCGCGGCGGCGCCGCAGCTGATGCACGCGACGATGGCGCACGTGAATCACATTCTGCACACCAAGTACGACTGCATCAGCCAAAGCGGACCGAAGTTTGTGCAGGCAAACGTAGCGCCGTGCGAGTTTGCGAGGGAGTTTCATGAAAAGCAGTTTAACATTCCGACCGACTTTGGCGCCGCCATTCTTTTCTTCATACTAATTCTCTACATCACGTCTTAATCACCGCATCTATAGCTGTTCTTGTGCTTTTGTGCGTGTGGTTTAGTAGTATTGCTTATTTTTTTTTGTTTTATTTTAATTACAGAGTGAGCTTAAATAAGTATTATAAACTGATATATATATATATTATTACAAATGCATTGACACCCATTCACACACACCCACACACACACACTTACAGGCAAAAAAACAAGCTTCTGTTGTGAAGCGCAAACAAATTACAAATTTTATAACAAATGCAGCGTTTAGTTACTTTTTTGTTGTCGTTGTTGTATCACATATAAACGTATTGATGTTCATTGCAAAAAAAAAAAAGCAATTATTCGTTTCTGCGAACGATGTTATAAAAAAGTAAAACCACAATTGTATCTTTGCCGCAAAAGAAAAAAGTTGTTTGATGTAATGGGTTTTGCCCCCAACTTCTTTTTATTCTTATTGTTTAATTTCTTTTCTTCTATCCTATCTTTTTGCTGTGCAGTTGGCGGCATAGAAAAACAAAAAAAAGCCGAACCTGTAGAAAGCAAGCGGCTTTTTTATGAAACTTTTACTTTCTGTCCCTCCGTGCCTGCATCGTGCTGTGGCGCAGGAGGGCGCGCCGTGGCTGCTGCGTGCTGCCGGCCTTGACAATGATGCCCACGCACACTCTTTTTTTGTGTCCAGCGACCCGCCTGAGGGCCACCTGGGCTCCGCCGGCGGAACGCTTTACTTGCTGCGCGAGTGGTATGCGCAGGAGTGCGAGAAGGGTAGCGCGAATGCTGGCAGCGGAAGAGACGACAACCGCGCTTCTTTTCTAGACTGGCTGGAGTCGTCTGCGCCACCGCGAACCATTATCCACGCCGGTGGCCACAGCCGCCGGCTGCCCAGCTACGCGCCCCTCGGCAAAGTGCTGGCGCCGCTGCCGCCCATGCCAGGTCTGCGCGGACAGAAGCCGCATCACACTTTGCTGACGCTGCAGCTGCCACTTCTTGAGGAGATCTTTGCTGCCGCGTGTGACGGAACGAGAAAGTGGCGCACGATGGTGGTTTGCGGCGACGTGTATCTCCAGCACCCGCTCCACCCTTTCTGGACGCACCTCCGCCACGAGCTCCTGGCGCGTCGCGAGGATGGCAGCGAGGCGGACGAGGAGGCGGATGTTGTGTGCTTTGGCATCCACTCCGAGTCAGCAATCCTCTCGCACCACGGCGTCTTTTTCATGCGGAAAGAGGCCCCAACGGAGCTGGAGTTTATGCTCCAGAAGCCCTCGCTGCACACCATTGCGACGCACGAGGGCGCGCATGTGTACCTGATGGATATTGGTATCTGGCTGCTGAGCGACCGGGCGCTGCGCGCCCTCTGGCAGCAGAGCACAGACCCGTCCAGCGGGCTCTTGAAGGAGTACGACTTGTACGGCGACTTTGGGTGCTTGCTCGGGCGAACGCCTTCCGCGCGCCGAGTTGCTGCTCCCCTGACAGAGGAAGAGCAGCTTAAGGTGAAAGTGGTGGAACTGGAAGACACAGACTTTTTTCACTTTGGCACAAGCGCCGAGCTGATCTCGTCCACCGTGGGCATCAAAGCCAACTTTGCGCGCGCGGCCCGGGGCAACCCGTTCCTGTCCAGCGGCTCTCGTCGGAAGCTGGGCGAAAAGAACACGCTCTCTGCCTCCGTCGTGGTACAAAACTGCGAAGTTGATGCGCAGGTGAATCTGGCCGTAGACAACGTGTGGCTCGAGGGTAGCTATATCTCTTCTGGGTGGATGCTAGAAGGCAATCACATTGTGACGGGCGTGCCACCCAACGACTGGACGCTAACGCTGTCCCGCGATGTGTGCGTCTCCGTGCTGCCAGCTCCGGGAGAGGAGAAAGACAATACCAGCAACACCAAGCGCGCCGGGGCTGCCACATCGCTGCCGCTTCCCTCCCCCTCGTCCGCCTCTCCCGGGCCTGCTTCGTACATTCTTCGCCCCTACGGTTTTGGCGACATCTTCAAGGGCGACATCGACTGCACGGCCACTCGCTTCTTGGGACAGCCGATACCGGACTGGATGCGCGCGCGTCACCTGTCGACGGCGGACCTTATGCCCGCCGAGCTGGGCGACGACAGTGCGTGTGATGTACAGTACGCCCGCCTCTTTCCCTGCTGCCGCACTGTTGCGGAGTTGGGCGAGATGCTCGCGTTTATGACCTACGACAGCAGCTTCCGCACCTTGCAGAGCGGCCACGGTGAGCTGCCATCTTGGTGGGAGGAGCGCGCACAGACGTACCGTGCACTGCCACGTTTTTCGGCCGCAGCCATTCACGAATCGGCGGATGCGGTGCGTCTGATCGAGCACACACACGATCTTCAGCGTCAGACAGCGGCGCAGTGGTTCGCGCAGCCAACTTTTTACTTGACCGACCTGAAGTCCACGGCGGATTGGTGTGTGCGAGAAAATATTTCCTTCACAACTGTGAAAAATGTTCTGGAAGACCAGCTGGCGGAGGAATGTGAGCGAGAGGGCAGCGCTGCGGCGGACGAGTTGCTCTGCGCCAAGCGGATGCACACGAGCATGTTCCTCTCGTACTGGTGCCTGTTGCTTTCCGCGCGGCCGCCCCTGTCGCCTCAGGTGCCGCCGTCATCGGCCTCGGCGTCGCCGGCTGCGACCCAAGCGTCGTGGGCTGCAGAGGCTGCCAAGTACCATCAGGCGTGCTTTTCGCTGATGTGCCAGGGCCTCTCCTGCCATCTGTGCACGCAGAAACAGTCTCCCCGGTTTTGCATTTGTGAGGACGAGCTCGTGTGGGCCCGCGCCCCCGCCCGCATTGACCTTTCAGGCGGCTGGACCGATACCCCGCCAAATTGTGTGTTGAACGGCGGCAGCGTCGTGAACATTGCCGTCGCACTCAACCGGCAGCTTCCCGTCCAAGTGTTCATCAAGCGTCAAGCGACGCCGTGCATTGTCATCCGCTCGGTGGACATGGGCAGCGCAACAACGATTCAGTCTTTCGCAGACATCCGCACCTATGCGGACGTCGGGTCCGCCTTCTCGATCCCGAAGGCCGCCTTGGCGCTCGCGGGTTTCCTGCCCGAGTACAACGCGGCGCCGGCCACCGACGCGGTGGCGGACAGCCCAGAAGGCTTTTCGCTTCTGCTGGCCGCTATCATGGGGTCCGCGGACGCCGGCTTCGAGCTGACGCTTCTGTCGGCCATCCCGGCCGGCTCCGGTCTTGGCACGAGCTCCATCGTCGCGGGGGCGGTGCTGGAGGCGCTCTCGACGTGCTTTCAGCTGCGCTGGACCACGGAGGAGGTGTGCCAGCTCGTGTTGGTTGTGGAGCAGCTGCTGACGACGTGCGGTGGGTGGCAAGACCAGTACGGCGGCCTGCACCGGGGCATCAAGGTGGTCCGCGCCCGCGCTGGGTTCGCCCAGCGGCCGACGGTGCACTGGCTGCCCGACACCCTCTTCACCCACGCGGACTACAGCGGGTGCCACCTGCTCTACTACACCGGCATCACACGGACGGCCAAGAACATTCTGGTGGAGATTGTGCGTGGGATGTGTCTGAACGAGCAGCGCGGCCTGCGCACGCTGCAGGAGATGGTGGCGCAGACCAGGGAGCTGGTGGAGGCCATCGCGCAAGTCGACTTCCCGCGCTACGGGAGACTGATCGGGCGCGCGTGGCGGCAAAACATCGCCCTAGATCGCGGTGCCACGACGAGCGAGGTTGACGCGATCGCGGCGCAGGTGCAGGAGGACGCGTGGGGCCTGAAGCTGGCGGGCGCCGGCGGCGGCGGGTATCTGTACATTGTCGCCAAGGACCTCAGCTCCGCGCAGCGGATACGGGCGAAGTTAAGACACCGCCCACCAAACAGCAAGGCCCGCTTTGTTGAAATGCACTTGAGCACTACGGGCGTGGACGTGACTACATCCTAACATTATAACGGCTATCAGTGCTACGAGCAGCTAGATCTGCAACAAACTGATTAAATATTTTGATTGCTGGGCAGCTCGGCCTTTAACCAGACATGCGGCGGTGTGGAGCAGGTACGTTGAAATAAGCATTTTTCATCACACAAAATTATATTTTTATATATACACTTTAATAGTGAAAATGCAATTTTTTTTTCTTCCTTTACTTTTTACCCGCATACGAATTGTGAGCTTTATAATTGTGTAATTTTTTGCACGTGCATACCTTTTTTTTTTTTCTTCCCCTTCCTTATACTTTCTAAAATAAGCAACAACCAAATAAACACACATAATAATTAAAAAAAGAACAGATACACACACACGCACAAGCACGATGCCGCCAAAGACACAAACCAAAAAAAAGCAGCGGGTGCGCGTGACGAACAAGGCACTCGAGGCACGTCAGTTCTCCTCGGTCCGCCTCCCCCAGAAGAGCGAAGTGGCGGCGACCAAGGTGAACGTGGACGCCATGTACCGCGCGCAGGAGCCAAGCAGCGCCGGCCTCAGCGCCGCCCCCGCCTCAGGCGCCGGCGCCACGACCTTTGATCCCATTCCCAACGACCCCATTTTTTACGTGGTCGAGAACTCGCAGTACTGGCCCCCGCCGAGCCTCGCGGAGCTGCAGGAGACGACGGGCGTGAAGGCGGCCAACGCGGACGGCTTTGACACGTACGACCGTCGCGAGGACGAAACGCGTGCCCGGCAGGTGCGCCAGAAGGTGATCAAGGGGGAGCTGAACCATCCGCGGGGGAAGCCGCGGCAGAACAAAATAGTGTTGTACGAAAGTAGCAGCGACGACGATGAAAAGAAGTAAGCCTTACTTGCACTTTCTCTGTGCGTTTTTGTTTTCCACATCTACAGCTATTTCAAAATCATATATTAATGATGATGCTTCTCTATAATAATTATTCTTTCCTTTTTAAAATAAACGTTTAACAGTGTAATATAACAATTTCGGTCATTAAGAATTGCCCTTTTTATTCTGTTCTTCCGCTTCTAAGGCGACAATGGGGTGCAAAACGTAGCACGCCACTGTTAAACTGCTTTTTGAACGCGTATTATTTTACTTTAGCCTACTATTACTTTTGTTTTTGCTAACAACAACAACAAGATGTTTGCACATGCACCCACATCGCTCCTTCCTCTCTTTACCTCTCTCCTTTTCTCTTTCTTTTTCTCGTCTCAGTGCGCAATAATGGGCAGGTACACCCTTTTCGCTCATAGGTTGTCTTTTCTCCGGCGAGATGCCACAACGCAAAAGACGCCATCGAATGGTACTTCTTTGCACTCGATGGTGATGGGGGTCGTGCGGAAGTGTGCTCCTCAGATAGTGCCGCCCACACAAACCGCCACTCCCGCAGCACCGAACGACGGCTGGTGGCTCCAATCCACGACAGCTCTTTCGATGCTGCTTCCCGCGCTTGTGCCAAGAACGCAGGAGAATCACTCCATCACCTTCAGCAGCTCCACCGACGAGTTAGAGCAGCATGTGGTGAACAAGATAGCAGACTTGCTTGATGTGCCTCCGCGGTTTCGGTGGCCTCACGCCGCCGCCGCCGTCGCGGAGGCAAAACGGCTGTCGGCACCCGCGACAGGCGTGAGCACCTTTTTGTGGCCCGTTGCGTCTGTGACCGCTGGCGGGGACGCCGTGGTCGTCCCTGACTCCTCCCACACCGATCTCACGCTCTCGGCCACCACATCTGACAAGGTCTTCGACTTTGTCAAGCCTGCACGCGATGCGGCCAACTCCCCGCCCCCGCAGCGGGGAGGCGGCGTGCTGCACAGCTCGGCGGCAGAGAGCTACACTGTTCTGCTGCACACTGTGCGGCAGCAAGGACTGCACCGGGCGCGGGGGAGTGCCTCGCAGCGCTTTGTCGGCAAAGAGGACGAGGCGCGCCATCAGAAGCGTCTCGCGCTCTACTGCAGCGACCAGGTGGACCCGCTCTTCGTGCAGGTCGCGCGTGTTGTTGGGTTCACCAACATTCGCGTACTGCAGACGGTGGAGACGAAGGAGACAAAGAACTTTTGCCTCAGCATGACGGAGCTGCACGAGAGAATGGCGGAGGACTTGGCGCACGGGCTCTTTCCGGCGCTCGTGGTCGCCACCGCCGGCGCGCGCTGCAGCGGGGCGACCGACCCGCTGGCGGCGCTCGCGCAGTTCAGCCGTCGCACGGGTGTGTGGCTGCACGTGGACGCGAGCCACGGCGGCCTGGCGCTCAGCACTCTTGCGCCGGAGTGGAAAGCAGCCCTTGTCCATGTTGACTCCATTCACCTCTCCGTCTTTCATTCCTTTCTGCCCTTCGCCCTCACGCCGTCGGCCTCGCGCGCCTCGCTCTTGCTCTTGTCGCACGCGGGCAAGGTGGGGTGGGCGCTGCGCCAGCTCGAGGAGGCGCGCTCGACCGACACGGTAAACCGTTGGCGGGAGCCTCACAAGGGCGCGTGCGATCGTCTCAGCCTACTTCCCCCGGCGGAGCGGGACGGCAGCGCCCTGCTGCAGCAGGCACTTTTTCTAGAGCGCATTGACAAGAAGTCGCGGCAAGATTTGCTGGTGGCGCACATCGACGCGGTACGCGCCCTGCAGCACGCGATTAGGGCCGACGGCCGCTTTGACGCCCCGCTGGACAGCCCCACGTTCGGCCATGTTGTTTTCCGGTGGACGATGCTCGCGGATGAGATGACGGAGAAGCTGGCACGTGTGTGGGGTGACACTATCGCGGAGGAGATGGCGAAGCAACAAAGGGAGGCATCCACGCCGAGCAGCGACGACGTTAGCGCGCTCGTTGGGCTTGTCGTCTTGCAAAAGCGATTGTGGGTTTCTGTCAGCCTATCGCGGCTGCCCGAGGTGCCGCAGCAGCGCGCGAAAGCGGTCGACGCTATTCTGCGCACGTTGCGTGTGGCAGCGGATAAGGTGCATCACACTGCACTTACCTAAGTGCTTACGTAAACACAAAAATCACAAAATATGAATAAAAGGTCGGAAAAAAACGAAAACAAAAAAAAGGATGCACTAAAGTTGGCTTGTAAAGCACTATATCATGTCAGAAGCCCCATACACTCAATTACAAAATTGTATGTCCGTTTGTTATATTTTCTTCACCATTTTTTTCTCTTTTTCTTTTTTCCCCTTACAACATAAGCAACCACAACAAAAACAAGAACAACAAATATAAATATAACTACATTAGTATGCATTATGCTGCCCTGTCGCAAACTAGCAACAAGCGTCGCGCGGTGCGGTGGTGCGCTTCTCAGCTGCTCCCGCTCCGTCTCGAGCTGTAGCGGGAGCTGCGGTGGCCTGTACAAGCCCACCCCTCTGTGCAGGCGGACGTACAAGAAGCAGTCGGCGGGTGAAATTGTCGACATGATGGGTGAGGAGTCTCCCACGCAGGCGGGGTACTCGCCCTTGGCACTCAACCTCTTCGAGGACCCCACGGGCGGTCTCGTCTCTGGCCCCGCCGAAGAGCTGACCACGGCCGAGTTGGAGTCCCAGATCCAGATGCGCCTACTTCGCTACTCCAAAGAGACCTTTTTATCTTCTCTACTCCTCCTTCGTAGACCTCGCCTTTATTATCATGGAGCACAACCTGGCGCCCGTTGTGAAGGACGACGAGCGAGGCGAGAGCTCGCGGGCTGTGTCGACTGAAATCACCAAGTGGTTTCTGAACGGCGCCGCCACGGTCAAGAGCCCATCGTACACGGCGGAGGCGATGGGCGCCGAGCGGTGGCAGCGCTTTTCCGCCGCGCTGGTGGACCTTGGTGAGGGCGTCGAGGAGGCGATGCCGCTGACCCGCGTGGTGCGAAAGCACAAACTCAACGAGGAGGTGTTTGTCCCATTCTTCCGCCAGCTCGCGATGGACCTCGTCGACAACGACAAGCGCAAGGAGGTCACGCAGCTGCTGCCTGGTCTGGCCCTCAGCCTGGCGAACGGCCGCGCGCCTGCCACGCTCGAGCTCCCGGACAACCAGTCCGCGCGGGCGATGACGGTCGCCGAGCTCTTCCTCAGCTGTGGCCAGGAAACAGGGAACGCGGACCTCGCCTACCTCGGGGTGCAGCTGCTGCGCGCCAACGATATGCCGACACCGTTTTCGTTTCAGAAACAGCTCACGAATGTGTTTTCCGCCGCCGCACGCATTAGCAACGACTGGCAGCTGCGCGGGACCGGACAGCTCGCCGACACGTACCCGAAGTGGGTGGAGTATCACAAGCGGGTGCGGGCCGACAACGCGAGAGCCCTGAAGCGCATCGAAGCCGAGGCAAAAGGCGACGTGCTGCTCAGTGTGGCGGAAGATGGCGGGGGCGGCGACGATGTCAACCAAATGCTCGCGAAGCCAAAGGACAAATCGACGGCAAAGAAGAAGAACAAGGACATGCACCATTACTTCACGAGCAAGCGGGGGGAGGAGCTCGGGTACGTGCAGGCGCTCCAGCGCAATGTAGATAATTACATTCTGAAGCGGAAAGACAGGCTGCTGCACCAGTCGCAGGATGATACAAAAGGCGACGCCGAGAGGGCTGCACCCGCTCGGCGCCCAAAGAAGCCGTCGGCTCCGGCGGTGGAAAAAGAGAAGACGGACGAAGCGCAAGACGACGGCAGCGAGACACCAAAGCGGGAGAGAAAAAAAAAGAAAGGCAAAAGTATTAGTAAAGACGACGGTGAGGTGCGCCGAACGAAAAGAAAAAAGAGGTCGACGAAGATAAAAATGGTGAGCTGGTTTTCCATTTTTGAGACCAAAATGCTTTTTTTTTAATGTATGTGTGTGTGCACAATATGCAACTCGACGTTTCCGTCCATTTACAAAAGTTCTTTTTGGTTTAATATTTTGTAATTGTTATTATCTTCTCTCTCCACACTAGACGTTGTTCACATTTCTATCTGTAATTCTTTCAAGCACTAATCAAATTTCTTTTTTTTTCTTACTTTAAGTGGGGTTTCCACTGCTACTTTATCCGCAGAGAAAAGGGAAACGGCGCATCCGTTGTCTC
>AUXK01000163.1:0-12646 GCA_000482165.1 Strigomonas oncopelti | reverse complement strand
GAGTTATATATATATATAATAAGTCTATTTTTTTTTTTTCTACTAACGACTTTTTGTTTTCTTTTTTAAACATCGTAAGATTGATTGTAGTACTGCGCACCACCCGTAACAAAAGGCTGTGCGTCGTCATCGCTATCGTGGCGATGGCCACCAATGGTTGGCGGCGCCGATAGATAATTATTGTGGTAAACATGCTGATGCCTGCCCTGCTGTGGGTAGTGAAGCCGCTGTTGCGCTTCGATTCCTTCGTCTTCCTCTGCGTTATCGTCGTCGTGGTAGTAGTTTAATGGGTTCTTCGCACTTTTGTTTTGGTTCGCTTTTTTCGTGCCGCTCAGCTGCGCGGACTGACACCGCGGCATCGCCGACGCTGCTGCAATGACATTTCTGATCTTATCATTCTCATTATTATGATGATGATTAACATTTCTGTGATGTGCGTCTTCGAGACTTTCCTCGCTCTCGGTGCGCTCCGCGGAAAGCGCATTCTTTTTCTTTTTGCGCTTGACAATGGTAATCACTTTGGTCGTCTTTTTCGTCTTTTTCTTGGTCGGCTTCTTCTTGTCGTTCTCCTCTTCCGATTCGGTCGGGTTGACAACACGCTCTGCAGGAGGGCCACCGTGCTCGTGTTCTGCCTCGTCGTCGGAAGAGTGAAACACACCAGTGTCATCTTCTTTCATGGACGCGGGCGCCTCCGTGCTGGACGTATTCGGCGTCGCCTTTTTCTTCTTTTTTCTCGTTTTGGCGACTGGCACGGCGGGCACCGCCGCCGCAGGGGGAGGAGAGGAAGCGGCCACCACCACCGGCACCCTCCCATCGTCCTCCAAGTTGGCGGTGGTGGCCGTTGATGCGGTCGTCGCCGGCGACGTCGAGCGCTTCTTTTTCTTCACCAACACGACCTTCTTCTTTTTCTTCTTTGTCGTTGTTTTTGTCGCTTCTTCTCCCTCACGCTCTGCGTCATTGCGGTCATCATCGTTGCCACGCGCGGACACGGCAGGTGCATTATTATCGCCGCCGGACTGACGGCGCATCGCGGCCTCGTAGGCGACCATTTCGGATTGATACTGCTTCAGCTGCGCCGTCGTCTCCGCGCCCCACTTCGCAAACTTCACGCACTGCTTGACGCCAAAAACGTGATGCGATTGCAACAAGTACACCCCCGAGAAACACGCCGCCTCTTCGCGAACGAGGGCCTCCCGCTGCTCATACTCGGCGAGCAGAATACAGTACGACCGAAACGGAAACAGGCACGGCCGCCAGACGAGGATGCCGAACAGGTCGAGCAGGTGCTCTCCGTAGTGGCTGTGCAACTGTAGCAGGTGCTCCGCGACGAGGGGCACGAGGCGCTTCTGCAGGTAGAACTGCAGCAGCGTGTTGGAGGCCTCGGCGTCCAAAGTATGGTAGATGTCATGGACAGGCTCGAAGCCATCGGTCGCCTCGTGGCGCAGCGGCGGCGGCGCGAAGGAGGAGGACGAGTTGTTCTGCGACGGGGTGTAGGTGCTGCTGCTGTTGTTCACTGTGTTCGCCAGCCGCGGCTGGTGGGCCTCGAGTGACATGGGCAGGTAGGGCTGCTGCGGCTGCGGCTGGGGGGCGGCCGCCGGCGGGGGCCGCCCGCCATAGTTAGTATTTGCATTATTGCTATAGTTGGTGCCGTTCATGAAGCCGCTGTGGCTGTTGTCCGGCGGCAGCAGCGGCGTCGACGCGGCGCCGGTGGGGCTGCCGCTGTTGAAGCTGTTGGTGCGCGGCGCTACCTTCCACCGAAAGCCGCGAATGGGTGCCGCCGCGCCGGTGATGGGCGAGCGCGGCTGCCCGTCCTCGCTCGGCTGCTGCTGCTGCTGCGCTTTTGTTTTGCGGCGTGGTGTGACGGAGTCGTTCGCCTCGCCGTTGCTGTCGAACTCGTCTTCTTCGTCCTCGTCGAGGTCGCGGTTGTGGCGGAGGGCCTCCTGCACCTTCTCGCTCTCGATGCGCCGCGTCTTCTTCTCCAGCTGCTTCACGTAGCCGCTGCCGCTGCCGCTGCTGTTCGCGTTGTTCACGAGCGCCGCGGGATCGTCGTCGGCTGCGGCGGCGGCGGACGCCGCGGCGGCCACGAGCGACCGCGTCGTGGGCGTCGCCGCGACGGTGCTGACGCGCGCCTCCTGAATCGAAACAATCCGGCGCCGCCGGGTCGCCGAGGCGCCCTCGCCCCCTGGCACGCTGCTGTAGTTGTTGTTGCTGGTCTCGCCCGAGAGGCTGTTGCTGTTGTTGAAGGCGCTGACGGTGTTGGTGTTTGCGAGGCTGCCAACCGTGTTGCCCATCGTGTTGCCGAGGCTGTTCATCGTGACGTTCAGGTGGGCGAGTCCGGCGGCGGCGGGAGGCAGGTCCAGCGCCGCCGCGGGGCCGGGGCTACTCTCCACTGACAAGGGGTCCTTCAAATTTCCCCCCACACCCGCCGCGTTATTATTATTGTTATTGTTGTTGTTGCCTGGATTCATGTTGGTGCCAGGCACAGCCCACGGCCACAGTCCGATCATCGACACCGGCGAGTTCTTCTCCGCGTCTTGCAGCACCTGCTTCCACGGCGGCGACTCGCGGCTGACCACCGTGCTCGTGGGCCCGCGGCTGTTGTGGCTGCCGGGGTCGCCGGCGCTGCTCTCGTCCAGGGTCCGCACGGAGGTCGAGGAGGGCAGCTGCGCGGGCACCGGCGGGACGAGCGGGTGGTCCATCTCGCTGGCACAGCCGCCGCCGCCGCCACCCTCCGCACGAATAATGTGGTCGGTGGGCGGGGTACCAGCGGCGGCTGCTCCCACCACCACCAGGGGCACCGCCGCCGCCCCTGCCACCGCCGCCGTCACATCGATGACCGCTGGCTTGACTTCGGCTGGCCCTTGCGTGGCGACAGCGACAGCGGCGGGGGTTGGGGCCGCGGTGAGGGACGCCTTCGGGCTGCACAGCGCCTTGCGCGTCATTTTTTCCTGCCGCTGCAGCTTGCGCCACTCCATTTGCCGCGGCCCCACCAGCGCGCCCTGTCGCACGGTGGTCTCCAGCTGTGTCATGCACTCCGTCACGGCCTGCCGCCGCGCCGTGCTCTCCTCCTCGATGAGGTGCTCGATCGCGATGAGCTCGAAGAAGCGTCCGCTTTCCATTTTGAGCTTGTTCTCCTTGAGGTACAGCAGACCGTAGCCGACGTACCAGTGCAGCATGCAGTGCCCGCACTGCTCCGCCCGCTTGGCGAGAATGGCTGCCTCGACCGCCGGGCGGCAGCGCTGAAAGTAGTAGTTCATAAAACGAAAGGGAAGACGGAGCTGGCGATGGCGGACGAGACCCCCACGGAGGGTGCGCTGCAGCAGGAGCGCCGCGTCGGTCATTACCTGGTCCCACACCTCGCGCGCGAGCGCGGGGGAGCTGCGAAAGATGCTGTTTTGATAATGCGGCGTGTTGCTGTTGTTGCTGATTGCTTTAGGGACGACGGCGCCGCCGGCGTCGCCTGCTGAAGCCGTGGCATCCTTTTTGTTCTTGTGCAGCTGCTCCCTGTTACGCTGACGCTGATTGTAATTTTTCAGCAGGCGTGTCTTTTCGTCGGAAGTGGCTGTATCTGCTGAGGTGTCATCGCTAAAATTCGCTTCTTCTGCTCCCACTTTGTTATTGTTATTGTTATTGTTATTGTTATTATTTTTATTATTATTATTTTTGTTGTTGTTGTTGTTGTTGTTATTAGTTACATTGCTTTCCTCCGAATCCTTCTTCTTCTTCTCCTTTTCTAAGATCTCCATCGACAGTGGCGGCACCCCGCCCCCCACCTCCAGTGATAAGTCCTTGTTGTTGGCGTTGGAGGGCAGGTGGGGCGACATCAGATTGCCGCCATCGCCGCTGCTCTCGTCATTGCCGCCGCCGCCACCGCCGTTGTAGTGGCACGTCTCGCGGTCGGCGTAGAACTTCTTTTCGATCCGCGGGAGGTAGTACTGAGGCTGACGCATCCAAAAATAAAATGCACTGTAGCGGTACCGCCGTGCAAGGTACATGCGGCACAGCGCCCCCGCGCCGACACGCCGCAGCAGCTGGACGGCCTTCTTCTTCGCCTGCCGCCGCTCCTGCACCCACCGCTGGACATAGCGCTTGAGCAGGCGTTGGAGGCGCAGACGATGAATCCACTGCACCTCGCGCTCCACCAGGTAGAGAAGATAGAGCGCGTTGCGACGACACAGCTCAATCGCGCTGGGCACGTACTCCTCCCCGTTGTTGTCATTATTGTGGTCGCCACTATTGTTAAAGCTGTTATAATTGTTGCTCTGGTTCCCCGGAGAGCCCCACAGACTCGCTTTGTAGTAGCTGTAGTAGCTCTGATAAAAGTGCCCAAACGCATCGTAATGGTCCACAAAGGCGTTGAAGGCATCGCTGTTCGTGATGTTTTTGTTGTAGCGGCCGTAGCTGTTGTGGTGCACGCCACCCGCGGCGCCACTGCTCTTGCTATTATTATTGTTGTTGCTGTTATTTCCACCCATGTTGACGGGGCTGCTGTTGCGAGACGAGCTGGTGAGGCCTGCAGATGCTGCCGCCGCCGCCGCGCCGGCGCTCGTGCCGGCACCGCCGGAGGAGGGCGCGGCGCCCGTGTGGAGGTGCGGGTGGTTCGGTGCCACCTGATTACCGCGCATCGGGTTGCTCTCCGGCACGAGGGAGGACGCCAGGTGAACACCGGGCACCAGACTCCAGTTCTGAATCGCCATCGCGGCCGCCGCGGCGTTCGCCCGGTCCTCCGCCGTGTCATACGTTTCGGTGTGCGTGTTGTTCGTGACGTTGACGCCGTCGCTGCTGTTGTAGCTGATCGTGTCGCGGCCGCGCGTGCTGCGGTTGGCCCGGCCGAACGTGTCATACGAGTTTATCTCTTGCAGACAATTCTCGTCGACATAAAGCGCAAGATTGTTATTGTTGTTGTTCGTCCTGTTGCCGTTGGTTCCACTGCTTCCCCCAGGGCCATATCTTGTCCTCCTTTCCCGCTCTCTCTCCTTTTTCCGTTTGCGCCTGCCCGCGCTGCCTGGCTCCTCTCCATTCGCGTCATCGTCGCTGCCGCCGTCGCCGGGGCTGCCAAACAGGGTGGCGGGCAGAAACATCGGCACCATGTTCTCCTCACCGGTGAAGAAGTTGAACAGATTCGCCACCCGCTGCGCTTTTCGGCTGGCTGAGGCCGGCGCCTGGCTGCTGGCCCCGCCGCCCATATCCACGCTGTCGAGTGTGTCCTGGCGCTCTCCCATGGCGCCCATGTTGTCGTTCATGTTGTGGTTCATATTGTAGCTTACCCGGTTGTTATTACTATTATTATTGTAATTATTATTGTTATTGTTACTTACTGTATACGTTGTCATGCTTGTCGCGCTATAGCTATTCTGCTGGCTCACCATCGCGAACATGTTATTATTGTTGTTATTGTTATTATTATTGTAGTCTGCCGAAGTCGTGGCGGGAAGCAGCGCATTCGCGTTGATAGTGTTGGTGGCAGATCCTGTTAAACGATTGCCAATGCAGGCCGCGCGAATGAGGTCGGCGGTCACTTTCAGGCTACGCAGCAGCAGCATCTTCGCCTCCTTGTACTCGTAGCGGTAAAAGAGAATACTCGCCTTGTTGTTGAGCGCCACAGCGTAGTCGTACAGCAGCACGTTCGAGGGGGCCGAGAGGACGCTGTCCAGCAGCCGGTCCGCCTGATCGAGAATGCGATCGACGAGCTGCGCCCGCTGCCGGCGGCGCTCGTACAGCTTTTGTCCAACAGCGGGGTTGATATCTACCAGTCTTTTGTAATTGTGACCCATGTTTTTGTTGTTGTTATTATTATTGCTGCTGCTTGTATTGGCTTTATTGTTCTTGCCGCCGCTATTCTTGTTTGCATTGCTGTTGTTGTTGTTGTTGTTGTTTTTAGTATTGTTCTTGTTGCCGCCGCCACCCCCGCTGGTGGCCCCCTTGGCACCAGCGGAGCCATTGTTGTTCGTGTTATTATTATTATTATTATAATTGCTTTCGTTGTTTTTGCTTGACGCGACCGCGGCAAAGGGCACAAACTTTTCGCGGGTCTTGGCGATGAGGGACATTAAATATTTCCGATTTTTATGGTACACATCCAACGCTTCTTGGCACAGCGCGAAGGCAATGTTGTTTCGAACTGAGTAAAGGGCCTTCTCCATTACCTCACACCCACGTAGGTATTTAAATCGCGTGTTGAACAGCGGGATGTCCACACAGGTCCCCACGCTTCGCTGATTGACGCCGAGGTAAATCGAGCTGCCCCGCTCGTGCATCTCGGCGAGCAGCTCCTGGTAGGCCTCGTCGTCCTCTTTTCCCGCCTTTTCATTCGACTCCCCGCCGCCGTTCTCGTCATCGTCGTCGTCGCCGCCGCTGAGGACGTAGTAGTACCCTTTTTGCTTATTTGCCTGCGCGTTGTCGACGCTCGTGGCGCTGCTGCTGCTGCGAGGGGTGTCCGCCCCGCTCATGCCGGGGGGCGGCTTATTGGCAGCCAGCTGCTTGACATCGCCGTTGTTGTTGTTGTTGTTCTTGTTGTTGCCATTGCCATTGCCGCCCACCGCCGCGTCATTATTCCTCGGTGACACCCCAACTTTTGTGGTGCTATCGTCTAATTTTGGCGCCTCGCAGCGCATCACGCGATGGATGGTCATCTGCTGGCGTCGGCCGTTTTGCTGGAGCATGAGGTGTCGCGCCTGGCGCCGCCACCACCGCACACTCGCCGCGAGGCTGCGCTCTGCGCGCTGCAGCTCCTGCCGCGCCTGCCGGTTCGTCTCCTGATTCTGCAGAAGCAGCAGACCCAGGTCGTTGCTCGCCATCGCCGCCTCTGTGCTGACGTTGCCGAGGGAGAGCCCGATGATGTCGCGGCGGAAGCTGCAGTAGAGCACGGCGTTGTTCCACCCTTCCTTGGGGGTGCGGCGTGGGTCTGGCACCAGCATGTGCCGGACCAGCAGCGTCAGCAATACATAAAACAACTCCGTGCACTGCACCGGGCGCAGCTCATGCAGGGCGACGGGCGGCGCGGCGGCCGCCGTGCCGCCCGCCGCTGCGGCCCCGCTCGTCGCCGCGCTCAGCGAGGCGTTCAAAAAAGTGCTGTTCGCTCCACCAGGGTAGTTTGTATTGCTCTGCGTGGCGTTGCTGTAGTTGTTGTAGTAGTTCCCGCCGCTGCTGTAGTTGTAGTAATTGTTGCCCGCGCTATTACTATTATTATTATTATTATTTGTGTCAGCCCCACCAACGGGGATTACACTGCCGCCGCCACCTCTGCTGTCGAACCGTGCAGAGAAGTTAGCCATGGGCACGTTTTCTAAAGGATTGAACATATTATTATTATTGCCGCTGTCAGCACCAGCGTTGTTGTTGTTGTTCATAAGGCTGCCAAAGCGGTAGTTTCGAATGAGTGAGGGAAGCCCATTGCCGCCGCTCATCCGCAGCGGATTTTCTTCGGTCTCCACGGATGGGCCCGCCGGCTTGTTGTGGTACGCACCACCGGAGGACATGCTCACAGGCAGCACGGTGACAAGGTGCGACGGCATACTGCTCACATGAAGGGTCCCAGGGCTATTTGCGAACTTGCCGCTCGTGCGGTCCACCTCTAAGCGCCCTCGTTGCTCCAACGCCCACATTTCGGTGCGTGAGTTCGGGTTGGCCTCATTCGACTGCACGGCACTCAGCACCGGCGGCGGCGGGGAGGTCATCCGGCCATGCTGCTGCTGCTGCTGCTGCTTGTCCTTGTTATTCGCATTATTAATATTGATATTATTGTTATTATGGATGCTATCGACGTCGGTGTTGCCACCTACGCTCATGCCGTCACTTCCGTGAGGACTGAAGAGACCGGCGCGCGCGGCGGTCGGCGTGGTCGGCGTGGCCGCCAGGCTCGGCGGGCTGTGGTGCCGCTGGAACGCCATCGGCGAAGCGACCCCGTTGTACGGGTTGCCGCCGCCGCCGCCGCCGCTGCCGTAGTTGGCGTTGTGGTCGCGCCGCCCCGCCGCCGAGAGGTTCTCAGCGGCTTCCGCCGCCGTGGCCGCGGAGGCCGCCTCGGCCTTGCCCGGGGGCGCGCTGTGGCGACTCGCGCCCCCGCCAGGCGCCCCGTTCATAAAGAGCGTCTGCTGGCCGAGCGTGCCGCCGGTGAGGATGTTCAAGTCGGTCACCGCGTTCTCCAGCGCCGTTGTAATGAGCGGCGCCACGAAGGTCGCGCCGAGGTTTGAGAGCAGCACAATCTTCGCGCGCAGGAGGTACGAGACGGCGGCCGCGTTATCGCACAGGTGCTCCACCTGCTCGTTGTACTGCCACAACGCGTTGAGCGCCTCGGGCAGGTCGGTCTTGCTCATCAGCAGACACAGCCGGTAGCTGACGGAGAGGATGAAGGCGCTGCGGCTGCGGGCGTCGTCGACGTTGCCGTACAGCGACTCCGTCACGCTGCGGTTCATGTTGTGGTTGCTGCTGCTCGTTGCGCCGGCGATGAGGTCGCCGCCGAGGATGTCCAAGGCACTGCTGCTGCCACCACCACCGCCACCGCCGCCACTGCTGCTGCCGCGCCGCTGAGAGCCGCTGCGGCTGCGGCGCGTGGCGAGACCGCCGCGCTGGCCCCCTCGCATCCCGCGACTCCCGCTGCCGCCGCCGCCCGCCACGTAGCTGCTCCCGCTGTTGCTGTTCGTGACGATGTTTTTAATAAAGTCGAAGTCCTCCGCGACGGGCCACCCGCGGCACGCGATGCGCACCTCTGTCGCGTGCAGCCAGATGTACCGCCCCAGCCGCGCGTAGTGCAGCGTCTTCTCCGTCGTGGCCGACCGCGGCCCCATCGCCCGGTGCGGCGTCGCGGCGACGCGCTGGCCGATCTGGTACTGCTCGTCCGCGTACTCGACAATGCGCTCGAGGCCGCCTTTCGTGCCGGTCACCTTCAGCGGCAGCGGCAGCTCCAGCGTCGTGCGCCACACCCGCGAGCGGATGCGCAGCGGGCTCGCGCGCTCGCTGAAGCGGTTGTCCTGCCACCGCAGCCGACTCGCCGAGGCCGCCGTGCTGAAGATGCCGCCGCCGTTCGGCAGCTCGCCGACGCTGATGTGACTGGTGGGGTTGCCGTCGCCGGCCGCGGCGGCCGCCGCGGCGAGCGGCTCCTCGCTCGCCTCGCTCACACAGGAGTGCGTCAGGTCTTTAAACAGGCGCACAAAAATGTTGCCGTCCTTGGAGCTGTTGCGGTCAATGTCGACCCGGTTTTGCCGCAGGACGAGCGAGATGCCCAGCATCTCCTGCAGGCACTGCAGCGTCCACCCGGCGAAGAGTTCGGCCGGCTTTACCTTGATTTTCTCGTCCTCGAGGACGCCGAAGCGCCCCGCGGCGGCGGCGGCCCCGGGCGCGGGCTTGTAGCGGCTGAACCCGCTGCCGCCACTGCGCCGCGGGTACACGGCAAGCGAGCGGCGCTTCAGCGCGAGGCTCTCCTCCTGCCGCTCGTTGCCGCTGTACGGACGGAAGACAAAGAGGTCGTTGACCATGTACATCAGCTGCTCGAACATGTCCTCGCGAAAGCGAACGCAGTGCAGGGCGGGGTTGAAGGGCGGGTACGCGGACCAGTCCCGCTTGCGGTGGAGGCCGCTCATCGTGGTCGCGGAGGCGGAGACGGAGGCGGAGGGCGTGTTACCGCTCATGATGCTCTCCGGCATCAAGGTGCCGGCGGGAAACGCCTTCACAGGCGTTCGCACAAGGGGTGTCGGGCTGGCGCTGCTGCCCAGCAGTCCGTCACGGTTGTTGTGGTTACCACCACTACTACTACGAGGAACATTTTTGTGGTTGTTGCCGGCGCGCTGCTGCCTCTCATCTTTCTTAAGAGGATCGCCGGAGAGAGTGGCCGATTTGTTGTTGACAGGCGAGCCGTCTCTGCTCGCTTCGAGGGACATGGTGGAGGCAGACTCGTTCTTGTGTCCCGGCTGGGTGCCCGAGTTGGAAATCACCGAGACATCGCGGCTCATGTTCATGTTGCTCACGTTGTTGTTGTTGAGGCTGGACTGGTTGTTCGCATCGCCATCGCCATCGCCGTCGTCATCACCGTCGCCGTTCGTCGAGGCCGAGTTTCGGCGCCGGCCCTGCTGCTGCGGGAGTGACGGCAGCCGGCCCGCCGTCACGCTGCTGTCCTCGTCGTTCAGCATATCGTCATCTTCGCGGGAGACGATAAAAACGCCTTCTAAAATGTGCAGCAGTTGGTTGATCAGCGGCTCCGCAAAACGCACAAACTCGCGCCGCTGTTGGGCGTTGTTGTTCTGGCTGTTGTCGGAGCTGTTGTTGGCCTGCGTGTTGTTGCTGCTGTTGCCCGGGTCGCTGAACGTGCTCGAGACGGCGCTCGCGCTGCGGGTGTGCCGGCGGCTGCCGAACTCGCCGACGATTATTTCGTCATCCTCGCCCTCTCTGCTTTTGCTTGCGGCTGCTGTGTTGCTGCTGCTGTTGGTGTTGTTGTTGCTGCTGCTCTCCCCGGTCGCCGGCGCCTTCATCTGAAGCATGCAGGCCTGCAGCCGCTTGAGCCACATCGGGTCATTGCGGGTGAGGGCGAACCACTCCTGCTTCGTCAGCTTTTTAATCACGCGCGCGAGCAGCTCGCCGACGATGGCCTGCAGGCACTTGGTGCACTGCTGCAGCCGCGCCTGCACCGCCGGCGAGCTCGACCCCGTGCGCAGCGAGCTCTGCAGCGCCGTCGTCAGCTGCTTCTCCTCCGCACGGAGCAGGTCGACGATGGCGTAGATGTAGGTGCCAAAGTGCACCCCGTGAACGTGACAGATCGTCGAGACCAAAATCGACTTCTCCGTGCTGACGCCATTTAACAGCTGGGCGACGATGTTCTTGAGACGCGATTGCAAAACGTACTCATTCGGTCCACACTCGCGCGAGAGGACGCCCGACACGTTCTGGTAAATCTCCGTCCGCGGCATCGCGGCGATGAGTGGGGCGTGCCGGGTGTAGTTTTGTAGATAGCACAGCGCCCGCGGGTCGACCAGGTACCACCGCGCGTCGGCGCCGGTCGCGGCGAGGATGGGCGAGGGCCTGCTCGAGCCGTGGGCGCCCAGCTTCGCCGCCCGCCGCGCCATGTCGAAGGCGGACATCGTGTTGGGGTTGTTGCCGCTGTTGATGCCGCCGCCGCCGTTGGTGGCCGTCGCGCCAGCGTAAAAGACGGTGCTGTTTGCCATCGCGGCACTGCCCGATGCGTTGTTATTATTGTTGTTGCCCATCGTATTACTTACGCTGTTGTTGTTGTTCCCACCAAAATTGTTTCCGTAGTACACACCCGCCGCCGCCGCGTTCGCGAAGGAGGTGCTGTTGTAATTGTACGGCGCGTCCAGCGGCGACGTAAAGGAGGTGTTGTTGTTGCTAATGCTGACGTTGGCGTTCCGCGGGCTGAGGCCGCCACCGCCACCGCCGCCGCCGCCGAAGGGCATGGCGTCTCCACCAGCCCCGCCGCGACGGCCCCCGGCGGCCCCGGTGCCCTCCTCGCCGCTGCTAAATTCGGACGGCTTGTACGGCCGCAGCAGCCGCAGTGACGCGCACATGCCATTGAAGGCGTGGCGGGCGAGGTACACCTGCTGCCAGTCCCGCCACGGCCCGCTCACGGGCGCGAGCGAGAGGCAGAGCACCGGCACGTTGAGCACCTCCATCCCCATCGCGAGTGGCGTGTAAAAGTTCGAGAGCGAAGCGTTGAGGACCGCGTGGGCGGCCTCGATGTAGCCGCGGACCTCGCGGGCGGTGTTCCAGCGCAGCAGGCACAAGCCGTGCGCGCGGTCGTAGCAGCACGTGGAGCTCACGCGCACTAGCTGGCGCCAGACGGTGCCGCAGCTCTCGTTGTCGGTGATCCACACCATCACCGTCTCGACAATGTCGTCGGCGAGCGCGTTCGTGAAGACGTTCCACGACTTGTAAAACTGCTCGTAGTAGTACTCGGTGTTCCACTCGCTGCGCAGGATAACATACGAGGGCGCGCTCGAGCTCGAGGCAGCGGCGGCCGTCGGCGGCGGCGCCGGCACCGTCCGCGGCGGTACTTGCCCATCCGCGGCGGCCCCGATCTCGACGCCGCCGCTGCCCCCGCCAGGCCTCCTGCTGCCGTGCGTGGGGGAGGCGGCGCCGGAGGAGATGGACGACCGCCCTTCGCTCGCGTCGTCGCCGGGCGCTGCGGCACCCGCTGCCGCGGCGGTCGCGCCCATGGAGGACCCGACGAGGGGCGGCGGCGGGAGGCCGGTGGAGGTGCGCGCGAGGTCGGGCATGGGGGCGCCGACGCCGGTCGCCAGCAAGTCCTTCTTGAGCTTCCGGTTCGGGATGCTGTTCAGCGAGGACACGGCACTCGTCGTAGCGGAGTTGAGATTGCTAGCGGTGCTCGAGTTGGTGTTGGTGGCTGCCGTTGTGGCGGGGCCGCCAGCGCCGGCGCGCGGCGGATTGTTGTGCGCCGTTTGCCGCGTGTTGACAGCGTTTTTGCGGCGCTGGGATTTGAAAACAGAGCGCAGCGCCTCCACTTGTGTGATGAAGCGTTGGTGGGTGTCGCGCGCGACGGGCGAGTCACTGTACGCGCGACAGACGGCAAAGTACTCGGCGAAGAGTTCCGCGGTGTCCGTGGGCTGCTGTCGCTGCGTGAGCGCAGCGTACGCCATGGTCGCATCATTGGTTGTATACATGGTATTTGCGACCTTTTTTTTAG
>AUXK01000162.1:0-12651 GCA_000482165.1 Strigomonas oncopelti | reverse complement strand
CACACACTCTCTCTCTCTCTCTCTCTCTCTCTCTCTCTCTCCCTTGCAGTTGCAGCCTAGCCGGCATATATATCAAATACGATATATTTTTAGTACCATATTATCATATCAAAGCATAACATAAAGAGTAAAGAGAAAAGTAGTATAAAAAAAGATGGAAAATGTTGAAGCATTAAAAAGTAAAGGCAATCAGCTGTATGGAAAAGGAGATTTAGACGGCGCCATTGAAGCGTACCAGGCGTGCGTGCAGCAGCTGGAAAGCGTTCCGGCAGGCGAGGACCGCACAAAGCTGCTTGTGGTGCTGCATACCAATCTCTCTCTTGCTTTGCTGGGCAAGCGGGAGTACGCGAAGAGCTGCGCAGCCGCGCAGGAGGCCATCACGCTCGACCCGGCGGCGGTGAAGCCACGAGTGCGGTGGATGGCGGCCCGCCAGCAGGCGGGGTACACCTTTGACGTTTTTGTGTACTCGCTGCTGCACGTGCGCCCGCTGCTACGCGAGCAGCGCGAGAAGGGCAAGTTGTCTAACCAGGAGGTCGCCCGCATCCTCGCCGACGCCGAGGACGGCGTTCAGAAGGAGCTCGGCGTGTCGGGCCTCTCGCCGGAGATCGAGCTGTGGGAGTACCGCGGCGGCGTCGACATGATCAGCCGGGGTCACTTCAAGGCGAACGATGTGCTCTTCGTCGAGAAGCAGTACACCTCTGACCTTGGTGAGACCGGGCTCGGCGCGGTGCGCGACCTCACGACGGAGAAGATCGCCGCGCACTTTGCCACGCACATGCGCGCCGCGCAGGAGGCCAACACAGCGGACTACGTGCGCTTCAAAAAGCAGTTTTACGGCGCCTGGCCGCGCGACCTCTCAGAGGTGAACGACGAGACGCAGAAGAAGGTCGGCTCCTATCTCCGCACGTTCTTTCCCGACGTGCCGCAGGAGCAGTTCGACGAGCTGCTGACGCTCTCGCTGATCTGTAGGTTCAACTGCTTCCACTCCGGCTTCTTCCGCGTCTGCGCACTGGCGAACCACAACTGCCAGGCCAACATCGCCATGAAGTACAGCCCGCGGGACCGCACCGTCACCATGATCGCCGTGAGCGACATCAAGCCGGGCGAAATGCTCAACGTGAAGTACCTCGGCGACGCCCATTTTCTGATGGGCCTCGGCAAGCGCCGCGAGTTTCTGCGCTCCTGGCTGTTCTGGTGCGGCTGCGGCCGGTGCGAGCAAGACGCGAAGCCGACGGCCATACAAGAGTTCATGCGCTGCCCCCGGTGCGCCAGGTACACGCACATGCCGGTGCCGGGCGACACCAACGAGGACATGGACCCGCTCATCCCGCTCGACGTGACGTGCGCCCACTGCGCGGCGAGCTTCCACTGGGACGACGCACACTGCCGCCCCTTTCGGCAGCTGATCGCGCGCTACATGATGGGCGACTTCCCCGACAACACCCGCGCGCTGAGCAGGTGGGCGAGCCAGCAGTTCAGCCACGTGCTCACCATGAAACTGCACCCCGTCAACTGGGTCTACCGCATTGTCTTTTACTTTTTGTGCCTCCCGCTGACGTCGCTGGTGGGGAACGCGGTGGAGGCCGTGCGGCAGCCCTACGGGGCGCCCGCCCTGCGCGACATCGCCGACCTCTTCGTGGAGAACGGTATACGCAGTCACTACATCCCCCTGCTCGCCGAACTCAAAAACGAGGGAGGCGCCCCTGCGCTGACGAAAATTAGCCTGTTAGAAGACGACATCCTCTTTTCAGAGACGGGCGGCTGCGACGCTCTCAAGTCGCTCATGGCGATCTGGCATTTAATCAAGGACTTCTACCCTCCGTACGAAATGTGGTCCATCCACTCCGCCATATGCCAGCTCGTCTGCCTGCAACTCCTCTTTCAGGGCCATCAAGGCGTCAGGTCGGAGGGCGGGCCGCTTTCCGCGCCGCACGCGCTGACGCTGCTGCAGCGTCACGGGCCGTACATCGGCACCGACGTGGAGAGCAGGTGGCTGCAGCTGTACAATATGTATCGTGGCAAAGTAGTTGACCAGAAAGCGCTTCCCAACCTCGCGAAGGTCAAGGCGGCATTTCACACAAAAAAATGACTACTTTTTTCTATATCTCACTCTCCACTGGTTGGCCATGTTACAGTTTATATAATATATATAAAATACATTATTGTTAATTTATTTTTTTATTTCTCTTTTATTGTACTTTTTTCGTTTTTGTTTTTCTGTCTCGGTTTATTCCGAGAGGGTGCGTCATCTGTTTTTTGTATAACCGGTTGCACACTTACTAACGTTTACATAATAAATATCAGCTACAATTTTTTTCTTCTTTCTTCTATGATTTTGTCTTGTTTTAAATCGGTGTTTGCTTTTTGTTTTTCTCTCAAATTATTTTGTTTTCTTTTGTAAACGTCTATGCTGTCTAAACTAATTAACTGCATCTGTACATGCTTTTCTCCTTTATACCACTACTACACTTCATATTAGTACTATTATTATTGTTATTATTATTATTGTTTTTTTTTTTTTTTTCTTGCAGCTGTGCACTCGTGTGTGTGCACACTTCTTTTCTAGAATCTTTAGGCTTACAACAACAACAACAAAAAGGGGGCCAAACACATGAGCTGCCTTGTCGTCTATCGAAATGACGATGTAAGCATGGTGCGGCCGCACGTCGTGCGGCTGCCGCCCTCTGTAGATACGTTCGCCGATCTGTGTCAATACTTGACTGAGGGCATCGCCCTCCCCGCCGCAGCGACGGGCGGTCGAGGCTTCCGCTTCATGTACACGCTCGCCGGCAAGCCGCTGTGGCGCGTGCGGGAGTGCATCACCGCAGGCACCATCGTGGCTAGCACGGCACCCGGTTTTCTCCCGCGCATCGGCGAGGCGCCTGCCGTCGCGGCGGCGCCCAAGCCGTCTTTTGACATCAGTCCGGACCCGAAGCCAGTCGCCGCCCCGCGCGTTCAAATGGCAGAAACCGCCGTGTACTCTGCCGCCGATTCGCCGCCGGTCCCGTACGAGCACAACCGCACGAACATCTTCACGGGCGGTTTTCTAAATCTTGACAGCAATAACAACAACGCCGTCGAGGTCCGCTCGCTGCCGCAGCCTAGTCTTTCGTCGCGGGTGAGCCAGCCGTACCCCAACTCGAACTACTCTCCCCTCCCGCGACAGGTTCAAGAGGTGGGGCGTGTCGTGCCGGCGGCGGCCCCCGTGGCAGCCCCAGCGGCGGCAGCAGCAGGCCCGTACGACATGTACTATCCAATCGATAAGGCCGATAACGTTGTCGAGAGTGAGATTCGAACTGTGCCGACAGCTGCCGTGGCGGCCGCCCACCCGTACGCCCAAGACCCGATGCGCCGCCTTTTCGAGGAAAGCGCGGCAGCTCCCACGCAGGAAGAGGCGTTCCCGGCCAGCTTCACGCGCCCGGACGCGGCGCATGGGGACGCGTCTGAGGTAAAGCCGCAACAGCAGCAGCAGCAGCAGCAAAAGCGTCGCGCGATTGAGCTGCCGCACCGCCAGATCACGATCGAGGGAGCCGCGTACAGTGTACCCGTGAACCCGACGCTGCCAGCGCCGGACACCGTTGCGAGCAGCGCCACAGAGCCCTGCGGCGACGTGGTGCCCTCTCTGCAGCTGCTGTTTTCCCGCAAGTGGACGGCGTTTCGCGCTCGTCGTGAGATGGACCTCGGCGAGCTGGTGGGGGCCGCCTACGCGGGCGAGCGCTTTCTGCGATATATGCCACCGGTGTCCGCGCCGGCCAAGCGTGCCGCGTACGTGGTGGTGAAGGGCCCGGCCTTGAGCGGCAAGTCCTTCGCAGCCGCGGAGCTGGCCGAGAAGGCAATCCTTTGCGCGACGGGGGGCGGCCGCTTTGCTAACTATCTCTTCGTTCCTATTGACTGGACCGTGTTCCTCCCGCCGTCGGCCTCGTCACCAATGCCCTCGTCGCCAAGCGCCGGCGCCACGCTGTGGGTCGACTTCGCCTCCATTTACCAGGTGGTCGTGCGCACCGTCATGGACGCCGTCGCGGCGCAGCGCCCGCGCCTCCGCCAGCACGCCTCTCTGCTGGCGGAGCTGTGGGAGAAGGTGATACTGCCGCGCGAGGAGGCGCCCGACTTCTTGTCGTACCACCAAATCGTGCCGCTCGTGGGGGCGGAGATACTGCGGCGCTGGGGCGATTTCGCGCGGTTGTCGTTCCCGCTGCTTCGCGCTGCCTGCCAGCCCAACTGCGGCACCGTCGTCCGCGACGTCGCCCTCGCGCTCCTCTGCAACGGGTGGGTGAACGAGATGGCCTACTCGCTTCGCTTCGCGGGGCTCTTCGTGGCGCTGGACGGCCTCGACACCTTCATGCACGTGCTGCAGCACCCCGCCGGCCGCCCGTGCGGAGACGTAGAGGCGATGGTGTCCGCCTTCAAGCAGACCGGCGCGTGCGTCGTGCTCGCTGCGTGGCCGCACGCGGACAGTACAGGGGTGCACATCGACCGCATTGCGCCCAAGGCGTCGATCTGCGCCACCGTCGGCATGCTGCGCGAGCACAACCCGGAGAGCTTGGGCTTGCCGGTAGAGATGCGCTGCCGCGGCAAAGTCTACGTGACGGCCCGCCTGTTTCTGGGCGCCCCCGGCTACCTCGCTGTCCTGCTGCGGCTGACGGCATCGATACGAACAGAGCGTAAGAAGAGCATTTTAACAAACGCACAATCCATCTTTTTGCAGCAAAAACAGAGCACAACCGAGACGGAAACGTTTGCGCTTGTGATCGACTCGGATGAGGCGGGCAGAGCACTTGAGCGGCTACAGGCTGCGGTCGCGGCCGTCGCCACCCCCTCGGCACCGCCGGACGCACCTGCGTATAGCTGAGACGAAGTACCTACATCTATATTTTTTTTTTTTCTGTACATTTCTAGATTACGATACAACTTACTTTATTAGACACGCCGAAAACTATATCGTAGGCGCTCAGCAAGACAGAATCGTACCCGCTTTCATTTTGCTATACACACACATAGCTTATTTTTTTTTCTGCTGATGCTCTCCTCCGTTTTTTATTATTATTACTGTTTCCTGTCATTGCTGTTCCTCTTCTTTTTATCTCTCATTCATTAGATCACCGAGTGCATTGCCAGAATTACGCAAGTGGCACATAAAAAAGTACTCATATACACACACACACACAATAAAGTAAATATATATATAAATACTTCTTCTTCTTTTTCTTTGTCTTTGCAATAATGACGTCGTGGAAAACTATTGAAAGTGACCCCGCCGTGTTCGAGGAGTTCATTACCGAGAAGTTCCAGGTAAAGGGCGTCACGGTGAACGAGATATATACCCTGGAGCCCAGCTCCCTCGCCTCGTACACCAGCGTCTATGGTCTGCTCTTTCTCTTCAAGTGGAGCAAGGACGAGGGTGCGGCGGAGGTGCCGAACACCGGTGTGCCCGCGAACGAGCTTGTGTACTTTGCGCAGCAGGTCGTGCCCGACGCGTGCTCCACCATCGCCCTAGTGAATCTGCTCGCGAACAACCTCGACCACCTCGAGGTGGGCAGCGTGCTGAAGGAGGTGGTGGAGTCAACGCAGCCGCTCGACCCCAACTCACGCGGCATCGTCATCGGCGACCGCGCCGACTTCCGC
This sequence comes from Strigomonas oncopelti, assembly GCA_000482165.1. Taxonomy (NCBI): domain Eukaryota; phylum Euglenozoa; class Kinetoplastea; order Trypanosomatida; family Trypanosomatidae; genus Strigomonas; species Strigomonas oncopelti. The sequence continues at coordinate 7,029 of AUXK01000162.1, read as the reverse complement.
GAGAACCAAAACTCCTTCGCCCCCTTCGAGTTGTACGAAGTGGAGGGGGGCGGCTCCAGCGGGAAAGGCGACGTGTACCACTACGTGTCCTTTGTGTACAAGTTTGGCGCCATCTGGGAGCTCGACGGGCTGAAGAACGAGCCTGTGTGGAAGTCTGAGGCGAGCGACGCGAACTACAAGACGATGCTGATGAACACCGTGCAGAAGCGCGTGGACGAGATCGCGCAGACCGACAAGTCGGGCAACGGCCAGGGCATCTCCTTCTCGCTCATGGCCGTCGTGAACGACCCCATCGCCGCGGTGGAGAAGCAGATCGCGGCGGCCGAGGCGGCCAACCAGCCCGCAGGCGCGCTGAAGTCGGAGCTAGCGGAATTGCAGGAGGAGCGCCGGCGGGGCAGGGAGGAGAACCAGCGTCGCCGCTTCAACTACATTCCGATGATAGGCGCTCTCCTGAAGGCCCTCGCCGAAAAGGGAGAGCTGCAGGGCATCGTCGACGAGCTGAAGGCCGCCGCCCAGGAGAAAGCGAAGGAAAAGAAGCGAGTAAAGGTCGAGGATGTGAAAAAGTAATAAAGGCGGCGACGATGACGACGGTATTGCCCAGTGCCACCTTTTTGACTTCTCCTCTCCATATATATATTTAATATTTGCTGGACACGAACACGTCAAAAAAGATATAAATGTTATGTTGTTGTTTCTAGAGAGACGTGTGTTGATGTCGGCGATGTTGATGTCGATGATTATTGTTTGTATTTGTTTGACCAGTAAAAGCGACAACACATGTTTTTCTTTTTTTCTTATTTTTTTTTGTTGATGTTAGTGTTGTTGCTGTTTTTTTCTTTTTTTAATATATTTACTAGACAGCAATAGAAGTGTGCTTTTCTGAGTTTCTGCAATCTCTCCTTCCCTTTCACCTGTGCACAACTTCTTTTTCTGCTTCCCATTTTTTTCTTTATCTTTGATTTTGCTATTTTTTCCATATACATATCTTTCGACAGTAGTAGAGCTGTTACAAACAAATATCGTTTTGACCGAACGCAGCTTTTACACCTGGAACAAAACTGAAGTAAAGTAGAATATATACATACATAACGCATAGCCAGACGTACGATAGGGAGGATGCGAAGGCTGATAGCGCGCAGAGAAAACGACCTGACAAAACATGCAGCTTACACCCTCAAAGCCCTCGCAGTTTATGGCGACGGAAGAGCCGGTACTGTGCGGGCGCATCGACGGCACATGTGTTCCGCCACGTCGCAGCGCTTTGATAACTCCCTAAGTGACGGCAACATTTCGTTCTCTTTCGAGGGCGAGCTCGAGCTCTTGGAGCTACAAAGGCACTCCGCCGGCCTCTTTACACATCCGAAGCCAGCTACGCCTCCTCCACCAGCAAAGCCTGTCGCGGCTACGCTCGGGCACCTAGATGCGTCTCCGCCGCCGCACATCCCTTCCACGTCTGACCGAACGCCGCCAAAAGAGCAACAGCGAAAAGTCTCTCGACCAGACATTCGCATCGACTCCCTGACGCAGTCCCACGCGCGGTGGGTAGAGAAGCATCCGGCGCGGCGAGAGCACTCGCCCGCTGCGGGGACCACCTACGAGCACATGGCACTCGACGTTGCCAATGCGCTGTATGCACTGCCATCCGTCACGACGGTGCAGCAGTTGCAGCAGCACCTTGTGGGTGTGCACTGCGATGCATTAGTGGTAATGCTAGAAGACGCCCTTGTCACCAAAGAAGGTTCTCTGCCTGTGCTGCGCGCGCTGCTCGCCGCTCTGGACACGCAGAAAACGCACATGAACTCCAAGCAAGCGATCTACGTTGCCACCCTGCTGCTAAGCGCGTCGCTCCACCACTCACTCGCGCCCGATGCGCACCGCTTCATTCTGCTAAGTGTATATGCGCACGCACACTCGGCGCAAGGATATGTCGCCCTTCGCTTTTTGCAGATCCTTACACGGGTGCCTCGGCCCCTCCCGATAAAGGACGACGTAAGCGCCGCGTTGCGGAGCAGTATACTCAACAGCTGTCTTTGTCAACTAATGCACGACAGCGGCCGAGCGCACGCCACCCACCTCGGAGGGCTGCATGTCACGCAGGTCGTGCAAGAAACCGTCACGCTCTGTCAGGGTGAGGTGAACCCGCTGGTGCTTCACGCCACGCTAGACTGGCTCGCGGCGCGCCGTCGGGCGGAAAAGGGAAGTCACAGGAAGCCACTCCCGCCCTACTTGTTTGCGCTGCAAGGCGAACTTGAGAGTGAAAGCGGCGCCAACCGGGGAGGGCTGCGGCGCCTGATCCGCGACACCGCGCACTTTGCCGTGCCTTCGTGCGACAGGACGTTGCCACTAGATAAAGCACGGGCGAGAAGCGTAGTGCTGCGGCCGCGCGACACAAGGCACCTGCGCACCACACTGGGGGCGGACGGCGTGGATTCACTTGCCTCCATCCACGCCCTCTTGCAGCAAGTGCCGCAGCGGAAAGGCAAGGCGTACCTCGGCGCGGTGGCGCGTGTGCACCAGTTTGTGCTGCAATGCGCGAACTTGGAAGAGGTCAACGCCGTCGCGCGCGCCGTAACGCAGCACGTGCCTCTTCTCAGCTCCATTTTGTTCGAGAGGTTCTTGGCCATCGTCCTGGCAGGGGGCTCTCTCAGCAGCAGCAGCAGCAGTGTTGTTGTGGCTTCGCATCCTCCGTTGCTGGAGCTGGAGCTGATGAATATTCTGTTGCGGCAGTGCGACGCGCTAGAGGCGGCACGGGCGCTCTTGTGGCACCTACGCCGTGCTTGGCAGGCGAAGCCATCGGAGGGGCTGTCGTCGAAGTCTTCCTTTGCGGGCGCTTGTCAAAACAGTGCGCGCGCCTACACCGCGGTGTCGCTCATACCCGTTGTGTTCGAGCAATACGTGCTGGAGAACAGCGCCTTTCTCACTAGCAGTTCCTGCGAGGCTCTTCAGTTTCTCCACAGCCTTACACGCCTCTTGCCTCCAGCGCAGTTCTGTGCGGAGCGAACTTTGAAGGCCGTTGAGGCGGTGGTTGCCATGGAGGCGGCGACGGCGGCGGCGACGGGCCTCACCACGCGAGGTCGCCAAGATACTTCCGGCGCAGCGCACCAGGCGGCGCTCCTGCAGCTCCGCGAGGTGGTACACTTCATGCGTACCAAGCGCGCGGAGCTGCAGCAGACAGGAGAGCACATCACTGCGGTCTTTGGGCCGCACCCCTCCGTCTTCCACTGGCTCGCCATGGAAGACGTGGCGCGGCAACCGAGCACGCGCCACGCGCTGCGTGAGTACTACCAAGCCAGCCGGATCATGTCTGACTGGAAAAGCGAGTGCGCGCTCTCCGCCGTTGCGTCGAGGCGGCAGCGGCGGGCAAAGGGGGCTCACCTGTCGGTTGTGGGACAGCAGATGGTTCAGTTTGGAGAGCTTCAGGCCGACGAGGACAGCCTGCCGAGTACCGCACGCGAGAAGCTCGCGGCGCTGCGCGCGCTTGCCGCAACGCTGCCCACTTCGATGCAACGCATTGAGCAGGAGGTCAACTGGCGGCGGCTGACGAGGACGTGGGTCGGCTTTTTTGTCTCCCTTCTGCTGCGCGAGAGCAGCGGCCGGCGAAGGCACGCGGTGTCGTCCGCGTCCCGTGTAGACGATGAAAAGACGCTCCACGCATTGCGAGCGGAGATGCGCCGCACGCTGTCCGTGTCGACGGAAGCTGTCGACTCTCTCCTCCACTATTTATTAATACCCTCCCGCATCTATGTGCGGCCGTACCGCACGCTGCGGGCGAGGGGCGCGTCGCCCTCCACATCGCCAGAGGTGCGGCTGCACACCGCCATGGTGGACTCCCTTCGTCTCACCGACCGCATCGCAGGCGCGGCCTCGCCCAGCGAGGGACAAGAGTTGCAGTCGTTTTTGGCGGCAGTTGCCTTCCCCTTGTTGTACTCGTACGCGCATTTCCTGCTCGCGCACGGCAAAGCGGAGGCCGCCGACGTGGCTACTGCGCCGGCGCTGGATAGCTGGGTGCGATGGGTTCAAAATGCGTTGTGGATCAGCAGCCTCGATCTCATTCAATTGCACGTGCAACGCGACAGCAGCAGCAGCAGCAGCAGCAGCGCAACGGAAGGGCTCTCTGTCAGTGTCGAGGACGTGGCGAAGAGCTACCTCGTCGTGCTTCGGAACTGCCGCAAAGAGAGCGAGCCGCTGGCCGCCTCTCTGGACATGCTGCTCCCGATGCACCATAATCTTGTTCTGGAAAAGGTGCTGCTCAACGAGCTTGTCTCAGAGGACGTGGGTCGACCGATTTTGGCGGAGCTGGAAAGAATTTCGAGAGAGTGCACTCCGCTGCTGCCACCTTTCTCGACACGAGTGCTGGAAATGCTGTTAATGACCTACGTCACCCGAGGTGAGCGAGTGCCTTCTTATTTGCATCAAATCACATACCAACGTAAAAAAAAAAACTTAAAAAACATATTACAATAAAAACTGCACCAATAATAATTATTTTCCACTCACACATAATATATAATAGAAATATTACAAAAGCAGTAGTGTATACCGAAGTATAAACACGTTTTTTATGTAAGCATTACGCCTCCATGACATGTAACAGTGTATTTGCAAATTATGCAATTTCCTTTTCTTGTTTCTTTCCCACTCTTTATATAAACAGTCGCTACCTCTATACTAAAGTTGTTAGCTTTTTGTGTACGTGGTATGAAAAGTACAAGATAATAATAATAATGCTGAACACAGCACTTTACGAGCGAACCCAAATCCTTATAGGCGACGCTGGCATCAAGCGTCTGCAGCAGTTCAACGTTTTTTTAGCCGGCGTCGGTGGCGTCGGCGGGCATTGCGCGGAGGCCCTTGTGCGGGCGGGTGTTGGGCACATTACCATTGTGGACAACGATGTGGTGACGGCCACCAACAAGAACCGACAGCTCGTCGCACTGGACAGCAACATCGGCAAGAGCAAGGTGGAGGAGCTCGCCAAGCGCCTGACCGACATCAACGCCAGCTGCCACGTCGTCGCGATGGAGCGCCTGATCATGGCGGAGGACGCGGCCGACCTGCTGCGGCGGCAGCGGTACGACTGCGTGGTTGACTGCATCGACACCGTCGAATGCAAGACCGCCCTGCTCGCCGCCGCCATCGCGCAGAAGGTGCGCGTCTTCTCCTCGTGCGGCGCCGGCGGCCGCCTCGACCCGCTGCAGGTCACCATCGGGGACCTGTTCGACACAGAGAACGACGGCCTCGCGCGTGCTTGTCGAATCGCGCTGCGCCAGCGAGGCGTGGGCCCTGGCGTGGTCACCGTCGTGCACAGCAAAGAGAAGGGTCTGCCGCCGCTGGAGCCGCAGCGGCAGGAGGCCGGCGGGCGCGACCGCGCGCTGAACGGCACGGTCAGCTACATGCCGCCGCTGTTCGGCTTGCTGCTCTCCTCCGCGGTGATCCGCTGCGCCCTCGACCCGGAGAAGTGGGACGAGGAGAAGGAGAAGGTGCTGCGCAGGATAAAGAAAATGGAAAAGAGAAGCGCCAAGAAGCGGACCAAAATGGAGCAACTGTCGGCAGAGCAATCGTAAGAGAGCTTTCGTCACTTTTTAAAAAACTGTGTAAAATTATACTAAGCGCAACAAGAAAAAAAAAAATTTAGAAGAGAATTACAACAAGCCCATGCACGCAAATAGTGTCTCCTCTCTCTGCGGCCGATAAAGCAATGGAGAAGAGCATGACATCATAGCTATTTGCTCCTCTTTTCCTCCGTGCATCCTACCCTTCATCGTGTTTTTCCCCACCGCTTTTGCACCAGCTTTTTCTTTTTTTTTCTTTTCTCTTCGCAAGGCAGAAGGAAATGAAGCAAACATCCATTTCTGTAGCGTCTCTCCGCCCGTCTGTCGGACTGCCGTATGTGGGGGCAGCAAAATCGTTGGTTATCGGACAAAACAGCTTGTGGGCGCACGTTATTATTGCCGAAGATGAGTGCGTCCCCGTGGTCGCAGACGGCTGCGTGCTCGTCCTGATGGAAGATCACATGATGCTGCGAGTGAGCGCCACCGCCTTCACCATACGCATCGCCTACGCTGAAATTGGGCGTCTTTTGTGGTCCACGCACACCTCGGAGGTTGAAATCCACACCGTCTGCGCGCCGCTGCGCACGGCCGCATTTGTGTCCGAAGCGGACCTCTTCGCGAACGACTACGCGTCGCCGACTTCGATTCATCGCATGTACGCCGTGACCCCGCGCAACGCACAGCTCGCGTCCTCCCTCTACGCGCAGGTGAGGCAGCGCCTCTCGCGTGGCGCGCAGCAGTGCTGCAGCACCGTGCAGCAGGACGCCGCGCGCACGCAGCTCTTTGTTTTTCCGGGCCAGCAGCCCCTCCTCTCGCCAGCCGCGCAGGCGAAGAGCGGCTTTTATCTGCTCCCTCCGAGCCACCGTCGCGTGTGCCACGACAAGCCGCTGTGGGAGGCCCGGTGTGCAGGCGGCGCGGCGATAGCAGTAGCAGCAGCAGCAGCACAGCCACTCCCCCGCCCATCTGCAGTGGTGCTTCCGCCTCCCTCTCCTCCTCCTCCGCCACTTCCTCCCATCGTAGCCCCTCTCCCGAGTACCTTGCGGTGTCCCCCTCCCGGCGCCCTCAGGCCGACAGCTCTCTCGTCTCGGCAAAAATAAATGCGAGCACACAAGAGCCCCAGCTCGTGTTTACATGGGAAGAAGAGGAAGACATGACAGGCACGAACCCGCGGTACGCAAAAGCAGTGCTCGCTCCTGTCTATTGAATATAAAAAAGCTACGCGCGCCTTGCCGACGGATATCCTGTACCCCTCACCCCCTTCCTCTTCATTCGCCCCATTCTCCTCTTCTCCCGCCCACATTCATCTACTACAACATTCCTGTATTATTGTCATACTAATATATATGTGCATATCTTCAAATATATAAACACGGACTTTTATTTTCCGTTTTTTATTATATCTATTTGCGTGACAAAGCTGGCAAAAAAAAAAAAAATTGCTATTGATCTCATTAGTTGTGTGCTGAGTACACGAACA
>AUXK01000161.1:0-12659 GCA_000482165.1 Strigomonas oncopelti | reverse complement strand
GTCAATGCGAATACAAGAACACTGCACCTGCATATAAGAAGTCAGCAGACATGTTGTTTTTTCTGCTAGGCTAGTAAAAAGAGTTTAATTTTTTTATAAGGGGGGGAAGATTGAGGGATAGATAAATATATATATATATGTGTGTGTGTGTAAATAAGAAAAAAAAAAAAAAAATAGCAAAAAACGTACTTGATTTTATTGCACCGTTTTCAAGATCGCTGTCATCTCCTCGGGCCCGAAAATGACGGGCACCGGGTAGAGAGGGTTTGCCTCGGCGAGGGCGCGGCTGACCATGAGCGGGATGTCGCGGTCGAGGATGGAGAAGTGTGTGTCGCTGGCAAACGTGTCCGGGATACCCATGTGCGTGTTCATCCGCCTGATTGCGCCGATGAAGGCCTGCGCTTTCTCGGCGGCGGTCGCGCCCTCGATGCCGACGAACGTAGCCATCTGCGCGAGGCGGTCGTGGATGACCGGCCCGTACATATTCAGCACGTGGGGCAGCAGCACCGCATTGGCGTACCCGTGCGGCACGTTGTACAAGCCGCCGAGCGTGTGCGCGAGGGCATGCACGTTGCCGACGTAGGCGCGCGTAAAGGCGAGACCGCCGAGGTAGGCCGCCTCCTGCATGTTCTCGCGCGCCTCCATGTCCTTCCCGTCGTCGTACGCGCGGATGAGGTTCTGGAAGACGAGCCGGGCGGCGCGCAGGGCGTCCCGCTCGGTCTGCTGCACGTGGCGGCGGTTCAAGAAAGCCTCCACGCTGTGCGTGAGTGTGTCCATCCCCGTCGTCGCCGTGATGAACTTGGGCAGCCCCGTCGTGAGGCATGGGTCGAGCACGGCGTAGCGCGGCACGAGGACGGGGTCCAGCAGGGCGTACTTCTCGTGCGTCTCCGAGTCGCAGATGACGGCCGCCAGCGTGCACTCGCTGCCGGTGCCGGCCGTTGTCGGCACCGCAAAGACGGGCGGCAGCGGCCACAGCACACGGAAGAGGCCACGCATCCACTGCACACGCGTGCGAGGCCGCGCCACGCGCGCGCCCACCGTCTTGGCGCAGTCGATCGGGCTGCCACCGCCAATGGCGATGATGTGATCGCAGTCGCTCGCCTTGTACATGCGCAGCGCCTCCTCCACTTGGGCGATCGTGGGGTTCGGCGTCACATCCTTGTAAACGGACACCCCGATGCCGACCTCTTGCATCTGCCTCAGAAACGCGTCGGCAAGCCCGAGGCCCATGATGCCGCTGTCTGTGATCAGCAACGCGCGCCGCAGCCGCTTACCGCGAATGAAGTCGGGCAGACGCGTCAGCGCGTTTTCGCCCTTGAGCAGCTCGGGCCGCTGCCACGGCAGCAGGAAGGAGCCCCAGTAGAGAGCCGATTGCGCGCTCCGGTACACGATGCGCCAAAAAAAGGGATACAGGCATGAAAGAGAACTGTGTTTGTGAAAGAAATAATAATTTTTTTAAAGAAATGGGGTTTGTTTGTTTAAACAAGGAAAAGTAGGGTGTCAAGGACGGTAAAATAATAAAAAGAAAGGAAACGAGAGATAAGAGCTAAAGAGAGATAAATATATAAAAATACGTTTTTTAATCGCTGTTTTCACTTTGATGTTGCTGCTTCTGCAACAACAACAACAACGACAAGAAAATAGTAGAAAGGCAAGATATGAAGAGAGGGAGAAAAGAGAGTAAAGGCAAGTGTGACCCGTGGCAGGGATAACAGTGTGGCAGAAAAACAACGGCAAAATACGCAAGACCGTTTGCAAGACGCACTTAATTGAGTCGGGAAACAAAAAGAAGGAGAGTGAATAAAGGAAAAATAATAATGTAAAAATAATACAGCAACTTCGTGACGCGCCTTCTGTTTTGTGTTTTTCCTCCCCCGCGTCTGCGCCTCAAAACTCAAAAATCTCGTCCAGCGGATCGGACCGCTTCAACGGCGCGGCCGCTTCCTGTCGCATACGGTGCTGCACCTTTGCGTCCTCCGTCGCCCTGTCCAGCAGCTCACTCGCGGAGGGCAGGCCGTCTGCGGACACCGCGGCGCCGGCGCCTTCGTCGCTCTCCGGGTCGCCCGGCTGCTGCTGCAGCTTCGGGCCGTCCAAGCCGTTCGCCGAGAAATTGGCAAAGTACCCCCACGCCGACAGACACTCCGAGATTTGGGCTGCGTCGGCCTTGTCCACCTCGGCCGCCGGGAGAGACAGCAGCAGCGCCCACGCCTGTTGCTCGATCGCCTCGCGCGCACGGCCACTCTCCGCCGTCAGGCTTCGCCGCGCCTGGCGGTGCCGCTCCTGCAACGTGAAGAGCATCTTACTCACCTTGGGGGCGGTGTTGGAGATACGTCTGCGTTGGCACCTGCCGCTGCAGCGTGTGCACGCTACAGCGTATCGCCGCCATGAAAGCATAACTAAAATATATTTAATCCACACACACTCTAAAGTGAGAAATCCTAGAGGCGAGTGTGTAGTGATAGATGTCGACAAGAGAAAAAAGACGGAGAAAAAAGTATAGGTATTTCACACGATAAATAATATTGATAATAACGGGTGAGTGTGCACGTTTTTCTGCTGTGCTTTCTTTTCTTTTTTTTTTTTTTTTTTTTTTTTTTTCCGGTATAATGCACGTGTAGTAACAACAAAAAGTGTTAAAACTAACATATGTGACATCGAGAATAAAGTGAATAATTGGTCTGTAAAGAGGAGTTGAATGACAACAAATGAAAAGGAAGAAGGAAGGGGAGGTTAGGGCGTAGGGGGTAGAAAGAGGTGTAGTATATCTTCAGACAATACTTCTCCTTGGCCTTAGTGTTGTTGTTGATGTTAATAACCCTAGAGCAATTCGCTCAGTTCCTTGTATAGGTGGTCATCTGATTTTCGGCCGTTGTGCTTCTTGAACCCACCGCCGCCACCCCGTCTGTTGCCGCTGCCTCGGCTTGAATTGTCCTCGCGTGAAAAAGACGTGTAGCCCTCGCGGTCCGTGTACGGCCTCCCCGCGGCGACCTCTCCCTCGTCAAGGAGCGTGCTCGCGAAGGGGTTGCCACCGCTCTTGCGCGCACTTTTTTGTATTTTGAGCGCCACCTGCTCCGGCAGATTGGCGTCGAGACGCAGCTCGCACCCGACAGAGGCGTTCTGCGCCGCGTCTTGTCCGTCGAGCAGTAGGTCGACCGCCCGGTTCACGTCGTGGTAAAGGTGGCCCTTGTTGCGCGAGTGCAGCTCGACCACAAAGTCAAACGGCGACGCGTGCGGACGCTCGAGAATCGTCTTCTTTGTCTTGTTGCGCAAGCGGCGCTCCTCGTTGCTGAGGAAGGCGTGTGCGGCGCCGCCGACGAGCAGGTTGAGCGCGCGGTTCTGGAGGAGGTCGCTGAGGTGCTCGCCGTGGCAGGTGCCGATGAGGTGCACCCCGCGCTGCGCGATCGACCACGCCGCGTCGGCCTCCTCCGCGTTGGCGACCTCATCCACGACGAGGAACTCCGGCGAGTGGTTCTGGATCACCTCGATCATGCTCTTGCCTTGGTCCTCCCGGCGCGGCACCTGCATGCGCCGGCAGCGCCCGAGAAAGGACATGGGCAGCGGGCCGTCGCCGCCAATCTCGTTCGACGTGTCCACGACGGTCACCCGCGGCATGGCCGCCTGGTGGGCGAGGGAGGAGCTGAGATCGCGCAGCAGGGTTGTCTTGCCCTTGCCAGCCTTGGAGAGGACGAGAACGCTGCCCTGCAGGGCGAGCGGGAGGAGGGCCCTGGCCGCGTTGGGCACGTAGCGGCCCACGCGCAGGGTCACGCCCAGGGACTCGCCGCGCCGCCCGCGCCAGACGGACACGCGGTGTGCCGTGCCGGGCACGCAGCCGCGGCCGTCCGCCCCGAATCGCCCCACGTGCGCGATGAGGTGCTGCAGGTCGCCAAGGGACGGCGGCGGCAGGCGCACGACCCAGTTCCCGCCGCGCACCTCGACCTCCTGCCCAATGTGCACAAAAAACTCTTCAACATCGGACTCGGAGAACTCCGGGTGCGCCAGCAACGCCTCGCGCAGCGCCGGCGGCAGAAGGGAGAGCAAGTGGCGGATCTCCACGTGGGCGGTGCACTGGGCGAGGGCCACCAGGTCGCGCTCGCGCAGCTCCACCGCCCGGGCGGGGTCGCTGCTGTTGGCGGCCATGTACGCGGCGTGGTACGACCGCCACGCCTCCTGTAGGGTTTGGCTGTTCCACACCGTGGCCTCCGTCGTGTCCTCCGTGGAGAGGATGAGCTGCTCTTTGACGGCTGCAAAGGAGCCGAGGTCCAGCGGACTCTGCTGGCGGCGCTGGAGGCTGGGTTCGCCCTCTTGGCACGAAAAGCGCAGTGATTCTTCCACGGTGGCCACACTGCGCGTTCGAATAGACCGGCTCTTGTTGATAAGGTTCGCAGACAGCAAGGCGGGGAGAGGAGACATACCCTGCCGGGTAGACGCCGCCGCCGCTGCCGCAATAGCAAAAGCAGGGTGGATGGAAAGGCGACGCATACGTTACGATGCTACAAAGATGGTGTCAGCAACAAGTATCAGAAGAAACAAACAAACAAACGGGAAAAAAGATACTTTGCACATAGGGAATTAGTAAAATAGACGGAAAAGGAAAAAAAACAAGAAGTGGGAAAGAAAAACAAAAACTTTGTAGGAAATTATATGCGCACACACACACACACACAATAGCAACCCAAAGCATATTTGACATTCCCGCTTGGCTGTTAAGAACTATTTACGCTTGCGGCGTCCTTTTCTTTTTTTTTTTCTTCCCTTTTTTCTTCGTTGCTCTTATTAGCGTGCTTTAAAAGTATGTTTTTTAAGTTAAGCGTGTTTCTTCTTTATTTTCTTTTTTTAAGTTTCTACCGTCATATTTGTGCTTATCTTCAAACGGGGGAAAATATATATATATATTTATAAAAGAACAGTGGCGAAGGACGAAGAGAAACCTGATATTTACAGAACAAGGGGTGAGAATGGCTTACATGAAGTCGTCTTCGTCGGGCACCTCTCCCTGGTTGTTTCGCATGTGGTCCTGGGTCATCACCGCCGCGTAGGTGCGAATCTCCTCCTGCCGCTTCGTCTCCTCGCGGTCCTTCTTCTCCTGCTCCGTCTGCGCCGTCTTCGCCGCCCGCTGCTCCTTCCGCTCCTCGGCGTCGCGCTCGTCGCGCAGCTTCTTGAAGTCCACGTCGTTCTTCTCCACCTTGGTCTTCTCTAAGCGCTTCAGAATTTGGGTGTCCTTCTTCGCCACGGTAAAGTAGCGGCGCAGGCTCTCCTTGTGAAAGCCGATCTGACCTACGTCCATGTCGTTCGTTTTGTGAAGGTTCGACCACGGCGTGTACACTATGCGGATGTCGTTCAGCTTGCAGCCCTCAATGCTGTTCTGCTTCGTCAGCTGGCAGCACTCCTCGATCATGGCGGGCGTCAGGTCGTCCATGCCTTTTCCTTTCGGCATGCGCACATACACGTGCGCGCTGCTGTGCTTGTCCACGTGGAACCAAAGGTCCTCCGGCCACCCGAACTTGATCAAGTCCTCGTTTTCGTACTTGTCGCGACCCATGTAGCACAGCACCGTGGGGTCCGAGAAGAGAGTAAAGTAAAAGACCATGACGATGTGCAAAAAAAAAAAAGAAAAACTTATACCGTGAGAGGGGAAAAAAAAAGAAGAAAGGATAATAGCGAGAGAAAAAATCAGATAAATGTTTACAAAAAAAAAAAGAAAAAAAAACAATAAAAGGCACCATTTCCGGTCCAACATTTTTTTCCTTTTTTCCAGATGAGCATTCTTTATAATAGCAATTATGCGCTTATTTTTTTTCGTTCGTTGAAATTCATCTAGGCCTCTAAAAATGGCTATAACAATAGAGTACAGAAAATAGTGGGATGTACACAAATATCCCTTTTCATAGCGCGATAAATACACGTACAGATATGCTTGACGCATGCAATAAATATATATATATATATATATATATATCTTTATAGATGTTCTGGTACTTCGTGGTGCATCTGTGCAGGCACACCGTGTCATTTTAGTAGCACAGCTTTCGGCCCGTAATGATGTCATACTTTCTCTCTATCGGGTTCGCACTACGAGCCCGTCCGCGCCAGTGCTGCACCGGCTCCCGCTGCGGGGACTGGGCAGCCGCCCGTGTCGGGCGCTCGGCGATCGCGACGCTACTTTCGTTGCGGTACGTCTGCGCTGCCGGGCCGTCCGTGCGGGAGACGCCAAAGACAAGGAACTCCTGCTGTTTCTCCGTCACGCTCTTCCAGTGGGCCGGCGGCTGAACCATCTTGACGCCGAGGTGCTTGTCCTCCTTGGAGGGCAGGCTCTTCTCGGGGAAGGTGCGCAGGCTCGACTTGTGCGGCTTGAGCACCATCGGCGGCGGCACCGGGCGGGGGGTGGGGGGCTCGTCCTTCGGGATGAGCGAGCCGCGGCCGAGGTGGTCCTTGTACACAGTGTGCGGCGTGTGGGCGTGCACCGGCGTGTCGGCCGCGGCCGCCGCCTCGCTCGCGCCACCGCCCCTGTAGCGCGAAAAGTCGACGGAGGCGGCGCGGCGGCCAGGCTCGGGCACGTAGCGCTTGCGGCGCGCCGACACGGCCGACTCCTCCCGCGCCTGCAGCCGGAAGTCTAGCTGCTCGTCGTGGAAGACGCCGGCGTGGGCGCGACCTGTGCGAGGGGTCTGCGCCGGCGTCGCGGTGGTGAAGTCGTCGTGGCGGTACTCCTGGCTGTAGTGGCGGCGGCCGCGGACCGGAGTTTCTTGCCGCGTCGTCAGCACCTCGTCGGAGTACATGCAGAGCTGCGTGTACGGTAGGCTGCGGTCAAACCGCTGCCGCGCCTTGACAGCGCGGTGGCCGCGCGGCTGCTCCGAGTCCCTGTCCATGATGGACATGAAGAGGGAGCCTACTGGTTTGTAGTCGTCATCCTTGAGGTCCTTGTGCGTGAACTTGAGAGACATAACGCACACACGACAAACTGTGTTTTTTCGAATTGCTTTTTATTACTATTGTTTTTGTTGCTGCGGATCTTTTTAATCGATATCTTCTAACTTTGGCGCGGATCTAATAATACAAAGCAAATGTGCTGCGAAAGGGAAGAGGTAGATTAAAGATAAAGAGCAGAAAATGGACACAAAAATATATCCAATAAAATATGGTGTTCGAGTCAAGTTGCCAGCACCGAGTGACTAGACAGAAGGAGTGTGACCAAGAAAGAGAATATTCTCCATACACTCGTGCACATGCACATTGCACATGTATACACACATATATACACACAACAATTTGACTATTATTGCGCCTTGTCGATGTTGTTGGGGACACACACAAAAAAGAGAAAGAAAGTCAATGTGAAAGGCAAACCAAATTACGCGTTTAGTCCTGCTTTTTTTTTGTGCGTGCCAAAGTACAAATACTCGTGTGTGTTTCAACCTTGGCAAATTACTCCAGCTATTTTTTTTTAATAGTATAATAAGGTCAAATTGACAGGCATTTCGTCTTCTTTATGGCAAAGCGCGCGACGGCGGCATTGAATGCGATAAAGAACAGCGGGGAGCCAATGACGCGCGTCACTTTGGACATGAACAGCACGTGATCCTCCTCCGGGGGCGTCAACCACACCTGGCCGCTCTGGGCGTCTACGAAGAAGTAGTGGAAACGGTTGCTGTTCTTGTAGCTGTAGGCGCCAACGTAAAAGGGAACGGTGACGCCCACCTCTGACTGGGTGGACGTTTTGTTTGGCGCGAACCGAAACTGCTTTTTGAACTGTACAGCAGCCTTCGTGTGCCCACGCGCGTCGTGCTTGATGGGGTCCGCACGCAAAACAGTCACATCGCTCGCTTCGCCGTCGACAGCGAAAAGGTGCTCTTGGCAAAGGGTCAGGTCTTTAATCTCGTACACGCCTGCCGCCTTTCCGTCCCTTTTTTTTTCCTTTGCAGCGACTTCCGGTGTCGGCGGAGGAGGAGGTGCCGCGTCGTCGTCGTTCTTCTCGTCCTTGTCCTCCTCCTCCGGATTCTGGATAAAGCAGCGGAAGCTCATGGGCAGACCGTGAAACTCCTCCTCGTTGTTGGCCTGCACAACATCCTCGAAAAAGCGGGGCCGCTCGGATAAGCTGGTTGCCGCGGACGTTTGGCGGCTGCGTCGACTCGTCGAGCTCTCGCCCATTTCGCGCGGGTGGTGGGCGTCACCGCTGTCGGGAACACCCACCGCTGCTGCTGGTCCTGCGGTGCTTGCTTGTGGGACAGGCGCACGCGGGAACAAGCGCGGCGCGGCCAGTGTCTGCAGGAGCTCCGCATCTCCCTCCCCCGTCTCGGACACCGCAGCCGCGCCCCTCGGAGGCAGCGAGGTCAGGGAAGACCCCGCCTCGCCGTCCTGCTGACGGACCCTTCCCCCGCCGGCTCCTGCACCGCGCACACTCCCGTCCACGGGGCGCAGGCTGAACGGTACAATGCCGTCCGCCATTTGCACAAGCTCGGTCCCAAAAAGGGAGGAGCAAGAAAAGGCGCTGCCGCGGCGATAAAAGTCCGTCACGTGAAGCTTTCGGCCTTTGCCGCTCGTGTCTCCGTTAAAAGCGATTTCCTCCGGCGAGCAGGAGCGGTACACGTCGTCATCGCTCTCACTCAGACTTCGCTGGACTCTCGCAAATGAGTTTTCGACGACGGGGAGAAAGCGGTCCATGCGCGGGTTTGACACGCCAAAGTGCTCCTGCAACTGACTCCACAGCAGTTCCTGCTTTTCCGTTTCCGCGGTGCACCAGCGGGCAAAGAAGTGCATCTGCACGTTATAATAGTTTTCCAGCACGGAGCACATCACCTCGCGCAGCTGTGCCTGGTGGTCGAAGCTCCGCGCGTTTTCGAAGTGCTGCTCGTCCGACTCCAGCGCCACCATCGACCGGCGCAGCTTCTGAAACTCAGCATTCTCGTTGCTCAACGCACTGTAGTCGAAGAACGTGTCATTCTCCAGCGACCCGCGGCGAAGGCCTAAATTGAATGCCTCGTCCACGAGCCGAAAGGACGGCACAGACTCGTGCGCGGAGATGGCGCCTTCGTAGGTGTAGCAAAAGGAGATGTTTTCGTTCAGTTGCTCAAGCATTTGATCGCAAATTGTTTGGAGGGATGCCTCTTGCTCCAGCAGCTTCTCCTCGCGCTCTTCCCCCGCGCCGCACTCGCGTAAGGCGGTGTTCGAGAAGTACCACACCCAGTGCCGGATTTGCAAACAGGTTTCCAGCCCGACGAGGGTGGACTGCGTGAGCCCACGCACGGAGTGCTCGCGCTCCTGGAACTGCCCGAGGAAGGTCTGGTCCGCGTAGAGGGCGGAGACGGGGTCCGACACGCCCTCCTTCTTCGCCGGCACCTTTGGTCGGCGCGGGGCGGCGGACCCGCCACGCGCGGAGAACCACCGGCTGCTGCTGACGGCGTCCTCCGGCACCACCTTCGCGGAAGGACACGGGGGCACCGCCGTTGTGCGAGGCTGGCGCGCGAGCTCCTTGCGCCTGACGTACTGCCGCTGCTGCTCCTCCAGCTCCTTCGCCAGCTGTCTCGTGTACTCCTTCAGGTCGTCGCACTTGGCGAAGATGCGCCTAATGCCTACGTCCAGCTCCTCCCCGAGCTCCATCTCCGTGGTCAGAAAGCTGAGGCAGCGTGCGCGCAGCGTGTGCTTCTCCGCGGGCGCGAGCTGCGCCCAGACCTGGTGGTAGCGATTGACGACGCTGTCCCCCATGATACCCTCGAGAAACCGAATGCGCACGAGATAGGAAAGGATGATGTTGGCCAGCGTCATGTACTGCCGCGCGACCTGGAGCACGTGCACCCCGTAGACGCGGAAGCCCTGGTTGTCCTCCACGAGCGCCTTGCGGGCCTGACTGCGCAGCTCGCCCAGCACGACGTTCACTTCCCTGCACACAGAGAGCAAGTTCTCCAGAGTCTTGTGCGTCACCCGCAGCACGTTGGCCAGGAAGAGCAGCACGTCGGTGCCGCGGTGGCCGTGGCCCCACCGCGTCGCGACGACGTCGAGCTGGTAAGGCCCCACCTCCAGGGTAGGGATCACGTCGTAGCTCGCGGCAAAGCCCGAGGCGGACTGCGAGCACTGGACCTGTGTAAGCGTGGTCGCCAAGCGTATCTTTTGCAAGTCCACGATGTGCACGCTGAGCGGCGACAGCTTCAGTGCTGTCACGTGCTTCTGCACAAGCTGCTGCACCTCACGCGGCAGCACTAAGAAGGGAAAGTGTCGGACGCCGGCCCCGATGCCGCGTAGCTGCCGAAGCGCGGCGGCGCTGCGCACCGGGTGTCCGCCGCCGGCGTGCCTTCCCCCCGCCACAGCGGGACCCGCCTCCACATCTGGAAAGGCGCCCGCCAGCGGCGACACATCCTCGCTCCTCTCAGCCGCGGCGTCGCCGCGTGTGCCACCTTGCCGGCGGTGCATCTCGGTGCAAAGAAAGTGGTGGCTGGAGAACGGACCACGGCACTTGTTGCAGAGGCGGCTCATGCAGTCGGGGCACACACGGCACGACGTAGAGTCGACGGAGCACCACTCGCACTCCATGACCGTCTCGGTGGTCGGCGCCGCCGGGGCAGCGGTTTCCGGCGGAGAAGCACCACAGCTTGCTGCCATCACGGCGAGAGCGGCCTCGGCGTCCGTCACTTTCTTCCGCGCGAGCAAAACGACGTTGGAAAGGAGCGGAATGCGCAGCACGGTGCGGATGTCGCCAACCGTCACCGTTTCTCCGGGGCAGCGAAACGGGCACGTGATGCGCAGCCGCTCGCCGCGGTCGTACTGCACCTGGGAGAAGAGACAGCGCAGGCAGAAGGTGTGGTGGCAGTGCAAAACGCGCGGGTCAATGAGGACACTGCGACACACAACGCACCGCAGCTCGTCACACACATCGTCAAAAAAGGCTTCTTTATTTTCCGCCAGTGTCTTTTCACTTGCTGACGGGGTAGCAGTAGACATGCCGATGATTTCACTATCTTTCAAACGCTTCGATGTATTTTTTTGTTGATATAGTATTCCTACACTACACTTTACAAGACAGCAAGGTGGAAATAGAAAAACAGAACGACACATACATTTTATATATGTATATATATATACATATAAGTTTTATTTTTCTTATTACATTGTAAGATAGAGCCGTCAAAAAATCTTACAGATATCAGATATGCATAAATATACATATATGGTACTTCGTTAAAAGTGTAAAAATTGACAATGACACAGGTGGGGTAAACTTACTTTTTTTTGCAAATTAGAACCGTGACGACCGTCCAGTTCCTTCGGCTCACACCCACGACGGCTTGTGCTGCTCGTACACCTCGGGTGGCAGCAGGCTTTGGGCCACGAACTCGCCAATAGCCGGGCTGGAAGTCAGCCCTGGCGACTCGATGCCGTTGAGCATGACGAATCGGGGGCCCTGCTGGCCCTCCCACGTGCCGGTCAGGCCCTTCAGCTCAGGCCTGCCGTCCGCCGTCACGGAGGTAATCTCGTCAATGAGAAAGTCGCGCGCCGGCTCTCCGGCGGCCGACAGCTTCGGGCGGATTCCCGCAAAGTCGGGCGCGAGGCGGCTGCGCTCAATGGAAGGGAGGTAGCGGCGGATGGCATTCCACTGGCTGTCCAGAAACGCCGCCTCCTCCACCTCGTTCTCCGCCACGTGGTAGTTGGTTGGGTCGGTCACGTACACGGCGTCGGGCCCGAACTTGACGCGGCCGTCCATGTCCACCACGCTGTGCACACCGAGACCCACAAGCTTCGGGAGCGGGCACGGGTAGACGAGGCGGCTCACGAGCGGCTTCCCCATGTACGTGGCGTACCGCCCCTTGCAGAAGTACAGGCGGTGATTCGCAGGCTGCGTCACAGGCTGCTCTTGCCCGTTGTGGAAGACGCGCGACCACAACGTGTTGGCGTGCAGGCCCGGCGCGCAGATCACCGCCTTGGCCACCTCCAGCTTGTCGCTCTCGCCGCCGCCACCATTCGCTGCGTCCTGGATGGTGACGGTGAGGCGCGGCGTCGTGCCCTCGGTCGCGAGGTCGATGCGGGTGGCCTCCTGGCTACACGACAGGAACCCCTCCTCCTGCGCCTCCATCACCGAGACGAAGAAGTCGCAGAGCGAGTGCACGTCGACGATGCCGGTGTTCACGGAGTTCACCACCGTCTGCATCGCAAGCAGCGGCTCGTCCTTCTGTATTTGCGCCTTGCTGATCATCTCGTGTGCAATGCCGCGCGCCTTCATGTTGTCAATCAGCTTCTGCAGCGCCGCCTCCTCTGACGCGTCGCACGTGCCGATCCACTTGCCCATCCGCTTCGCCGCCACAGCGGACGGAAAGCGCTCCTGCATGCGCCAAATGCTCTCGTTGCCGCGAAGGCACAGCTTGAGCTTCAGTGAGTCTTCGGGGTAGTAGAGACCGCCGTGCACGACGCAGCTGTTGCGGGTGGAGGTTTCTTCAATTGGGCGCGTGCGGCGCTCGAGTACGGCAGTGCTGCCGAACGGCGCGAGGGCGGCGCCAATGGCGAGGCCCACCACACCGCCGCCCACAATAAGGTAGTCAATCTTTTGCATTTACACACAATGTGTTAAATATATATATATATATATATATATTTTTAAATTATAATATAAAGGAAAGAAAATGTGTTTTTTATTTTATTTAAAATGAATAGTATGAAAAGAAGTAAGTAATTAATAAATT
>AUXK01000160.1:0-12717 GCA_000482165.1 Strigomonas oncopelti | reverse complement strand
GTTGACTTTTTAGCTACCTGTTCCTTTTGTTTAGAAAATACATACATAGATGTAATTAATGCAAATGTATCTTTTCTTTGTTCTTTTTCTGTAATTATTTATATCCTGAAGTGCTTGCAAAAAGCTGCGATCATCTTCTCTTTGCTTCTTTTTTATTTTTATTATTTTTTCCTTTTGTTATTTAATGTATATGTCTCAATTTTTTTTTTTTTTACTATTTTGACAGCACTCGAAACCCCACTTCCCTGAAGAAAGCCCGCGCTGTTTTAAAAGATGGATTAGACACGTTTTATTTAAAAACTAAACTTTAATTGACACCGATCTTCTTCCATCTTTTCATACTCACTTCGTCCATCATTGATTTAATGTTACGCTCTTCGGGAACGCCAGTACTGTTACTATACCGACGCGGTTGCTGTTCATTTTTTTTTCTTTTATTTTTCTTTTCAGTCCTCTCCTTTATTCTCAAAGTGTTTGGCAACTCACTGATTTATCTGCGGTTAAAAAAACATATATGTCTTCGTGTGTATGCGTGCAAAAATCGATAAGCGTTCTATCAATGCATATATACACTTGCATACTAGTGAAATTAAAAAAAGCTCTGAGAAAAAAAAATGTGCGTATCTTCTTTTTTGTGTTTATTTTTTCTTTTCCACCATTTACTTCTCTCTCTTCAACTAGTTTGTGTGTGTGTGTGTGTGTGTGTGTGTGAACATATATAAGATACTCGGAGCAGTCAGAGCCCGAATTAATACTTTATTTTTTTTTTTTAAAAAGAACTTAAACAACATAATACAGAAGCATAAAATAAATAAAAAGGCTGTCAGAACACTGTGGTGCTGTAGACGATAATAAAAAAACGTGTGCTCTTCACCATACATTAGTGGCATATTTCTTTCATTCGCCCGCTTAGTCACCCATGCGCTCCAACGGTGCCGCGCACCTGGGCAACAGCACGTTTGTCGTGGCCCTCCGTGGCGTCGACAGCGCCCTCCACCTCGTCACGCGCGACTTCCCCGATGTGGCGGACCGGGTGGTCTACTGCCCGCTCGACGCGCCGACCGCCTTCCGCGTCACGACGACGCTTACGCCGGCGGAGGCGCGCCTCGCGGCCGCCGAAGACACAAAGAAAGAGGCGGGGCTCGTCCGGTCGCCGACGCGGCAGTTTCGCACGACGGCGGCGCCCCACCGCCACGTCCTCGTCGCGAGCGATGACGGGCGGCACGTGGCGGTCGTCAGCACCGTCACAACACAGCACTACGTTCTCGACCTGCAGAGCATCCCAGCGACGAAGTGCGCCCTCGCGACGGACGAGGTGGTGCGGTCGGTCTGCTGGCATCCGACCCAGCAGCACGTGCTCTTCGTGCTGCTCGCCTCCGGCCGCGTCGTCATCTACGACGTGCGCTACTACCCGCTCGGCGTCGTACTGCCCATCGCACGCGAGCTGGACGTGTACAAGTGCATCCCCCTCAAGTACTGGTACCGCCGCACAGCCCCGACGATGACGGAGGAAACGATGGACAAGAAAATAGCCCCCTTTGTCACCTACAGCGCGACGGCGCAGGCGGGCGCTGGCGGTGCCACCGCGACAGAGATGACCGCGACTCTCGCGCCCGGCGCGTTGGCTGGGCAAGCGAAGCGAGATGAGGGACAGCGCTACCCCGCCAGCAGCAGCGCCGTGCCGCAGAACATGTTCGGGTACCGCAACGCGGCCGGACTCTACTCGAGCGCTGCCGCCGGCATGGTCAGCAAGGCCACCGCGGCACGAGGCGCGGCCTTCTCTGAGGACGACGCCGACGGACTGCCGCTGCCGATCACGAAGGAGGAGGGCGACGAGGCGGAGTCGCTGGAGGAGACCACGCCCTCCTCGCCGCCAGCACTCGATCTGAGCAGCAGCAGCGCGCCCGCGCGGGACGGCAAGGACGCGGCAGACGCTGCGACGCCCCCGCGCCCGTCTGTCGTGGGTGCCGCTGCCGCCGCAGCCGCACCCACGACCGCGAACACCGAGAAGGACTGTGGCGGCGGCCTGTCAACGACGGTGTACCAAGAGGCGCGGCAGCTGCGCGGCCGCGACCTTTACCGCCCCTCCGCCCCGATGGACCCCGCGCGCGTGGCGCTGCCGCGGCTTGTCGCGCCGCCGACGGCCGCCCTGCCGGAGGTGCCGGAGCTGGTCGACACGGCCATCGTGCGACCGACGCGCAGTCTGCCGCCGACGCTCCTCCTCCTCACCGCCCTCGGCGACGTCTACAGCTGCAAGATCGATGACAAGGGTCTGCCGCGGACGGACATCTCCTCCGGCGTTGAGCACAAGCCGTCCGCGCCGCCGTCCTTCCTGACGCACAAGATGTGCTACCTCGTCGACAGCGGCGCCGACGAGGCCGAGGGCGGCGCCCCGCGCGAGATCGCCCTTGCCGCCCGCAGCTGCCACCTCGATGCGGAGCGTGAGCTGCACGCGGTCGTGACCGTCTTCAGCAGCGGCCGCGCGAGGGTCGCCTACGTGTCGGAGTCCGACCTGATCGGCCAGCCGCGCGACACCCAGGTGCCCGTGCTCGCGGAGCGGCAGGTCAGGGGCGTCGCGCGCTACAGCGTGTCGGTGCAGCTGGGGCCGCCCATCGACGCGGGGGCCTATCTCTCGCTGGAGGTGCCCACGACGACGCACCTCGTCCAGGCGAGCGCGCAGGACAATGTGTGCCTCATTCGCTACGGCAGCGAAGGCGCCGTCTTTTTGCTGGTGCTGCCCGTGTGGTTCAGTGGGCGGGGGTGGTGTTACTTCGCGTCGCAGCCCGAGGAGGGCGCCCCGCGCGCGCCGGCGACGCCGATCATCAGCACCAACGCGATGGTGCTGCCGACGCCGCTGTCCTTCCGCCTGCCCTTTGCGACCAAAGGCAAGAGCGTCGCCCTCAGCGGGGCGCAGCTGCTCCTCGCGCCCGAAGAGGTCGCGCCGGAGTCGGGCGGCGGCGTCACCGCGGCCGATGTCGTGGTGGTCGACCTGCTGGAGGTGGTGCGAGCGGCCGTCTACGGCGCGCTCGGCGCCATCGCGCGGGTCGGGCACGCGCCACAGGGCGTGGGCGAGAGGCGGGAGGAGCAGGAGGCGAAGGGGGCGGGCGCTGCGGCGGAGAGCAGCACGAGCGTGTGGGCCGACGTCGACGAATCGCTCGAGTTGGCCAAGAAGGCCCACGCCGCCTTCTTCGCGCGCGTCGCGGAGACAAACACAAAGAAGCAGATGGCAGCACAGACGCTGCTCGAGGCGTGCGCCACCACAATTGAGCGCGCGAATGGCAAGACGGCACAGCGCCTCCAAAGCCTGGCGAGCAAGCAGACAAAGCTGCGCCTCGCGCGGGAGGAGCTGGAGCGCAACGTGCAGCTTCTCGCCTCACAGGTGGCGACGGAGCGGACGACCATTTTGAACGGCATTGCACACTGCCGTGGGGTGAGGGGGATAGAGGAGGCGAACGAGAAGCTGGCCACGATGCATACCATCTTGACAGCCGTTGAGGAACGCTTCCAGCTCCAGTAGCAATGACAAAAAGTTGAGTAACACAGCATTGGTTATTTTTTTTTTTTTTCGAATGCGCATACAGACAGGCAGACAAGCATAACATAATATAATACCGCAGCAGCTTTTTTATTTTATTTTCTTGATTCGTATTTTTTATTATTCGCTCGCTTTGTACCTTGATGTAAAAAATGCGAAGCCATGTCTGGCATTTGAGAAAGCCTTCATATATACACTCTCACTTTTCTTTTTCTACTTTTTTATTCTTTTTTATTATTATAAAAATACCCGGTCTTTGACATTTTTGATTATGCGTTTATGATAAGTACGAAAGCTAGCTATTCATCATTCTTCACTACCAGCGCAACGACAACAGCGTGGACACCTTTCTCGCGTATAGAACGCACAAACTGAAAAAACACAAAAAAGTGAAGCGCAGTGAAACACAAAAGATTAATAATTAGAACAATGAGTGCACAGGCAAAAGTAAAGCAATCTTTAGACGTTAGCCTGGCAGAGCCCGATGCAGGCTACAACGGCATACACAGCGCACTGCCAGACCCTAGTGACGCCGCGCCTGCAGTCGCGGCGGGGCAGACGGCGGACACCGCCCACAGCCAACTCTCCCCTGGTAGCTACACCAACGAGAAGCTGAACAAGCTGCGCAGTGAGCTCATACGCACCAGGTCCGTCGTGTCTGGCCAGCGCGACGAGATAGAGGAGCTGAAGCGCCAGGTCGCCCAGCTGAGGAGCGAGAACAGCTACACGCAGCAAGAGATGCAGGAGACGGACGGCCGCTGCCTCCGCGCGACGGACCGCTGCGAGCAGCTACGGCGGGAGGCGGGCGAGGCAAAACTGCAGGTGGTCACCCTCGCGGCGCAGCGCGACGAACTCGAAGTGAAGGTGAACGAGGCCTGGCGTCGCGTCGCCGAGCTGCTCGACGAGAAGGCGCGGCGGGAGGGCGCCTTTCGGGAGATGGAGGCGCAGCTACACCAGCTGGCGGCCGACTACGGGTTCTCGGCGCAGCAGCAGGAGGCGCTGCGCCGCCAGCTGCACGCCGCCGCGGAGCAGACGCGCAGCTTAGCGCTGGAGCAAGACCACCAGGGCCAGACCACGACGCACCTCTACCGCGCCCTCGGCGCTGCCGTGCGGGTCATCGTGAGCACACTGGAGCACGTCACGAGCACCTATCTGCGGTCCACCGCCGCACGAGAGACGGCGGCGGACGCGCTGGAGGGGCTCGAGCGCCAGATCGACGACTGTCTGCAGGCGCCAGGCTCGCCCACCGCCGAGGACGGCGATGGCGACGGCGCCGCCAACGCCAGTAGCGCGGACAAGTTGCGCATGAACGCGTCGGTGCGGGTGCTGCTCGGGCCGGTCGCGCGCTCCGTCCAGAGCTTCCGCGTCGTGCTGCAGCGGCTGCAGGAGGAGACGGCCGCGAAGGAGGAGGTGATCGCCGAGCTGCGCGCTTCGCTCGAGGCGGCCGAGGAGGAGAAAGGGAAGGTGAGGGAGGAGGCGCAGAAGGTGGTGGACGAGAAGAACATGTCGGAGAACATAGCGGCCGCCTTGGAAGAGGTGCTGCTGCAGAAGACCGCCCTCGAGCAGGAGCTGCAGGCCGCCCATGAAACTATCCGCGCGCACGAGACGGAGAGGGCCGCCCCTGCCGCCGCGGACATGAGCAACACCAGCGGCAGCAGCCAGCTGCACGCCGCCGGTGTGCAGAAGCAGTATGAGAAGGCCATCCGCTACATTGAGCAGGAGCTCGAGCCGCTGGCGGAATCGCAGGCAAAGGAGCTCGTGGCGGCCCACGCCACCATCGCCGACCTGGAGGGCCGCCTCGCGCACTTGGAGGACTCCAAGGAGGGCGCCCGCGACGCGGCGGCCGCGACGGCGAGCATGAAGGAGGTGTTTCTCATTCTCACGCGCGCCTACACCGGCCTGTGCAAAGACTTCGGCGAGGTGGTGCAGCAGCGCCGCGCCCTCCACCTCCACCTGCGCGCCTACGAGCAGTTGCACGGGCCGTGGGAGGCGCCCCGGGCAACGCGCCGGGCCGTGCGCACCTTCCGCGCCGCCGTCGTCGCCGTTCTCGCGGCGCTGCGGCTGCGGCGTGTGCAGCAGGACGTGCGCCTGCGGGAGTGTTTGTGGACGCAGCGGCTGCCCATCGCCGGCTGCCCCGCCCTCCGCCACCGCCTCCGCCTGCCAGCCGAGACGCGGCTTTACGTGGAGGGCGGCCTCGTGCAGCCGTCGCCGCAGCTCGCCGCGGGCGACTACGTGCTCATCGCGAAAGAGCGGCTGAGCCTCCCACCGCTCTTTGCCGACCCACCCGGCGGCGAGGAGGCGCTGCTGCCCGGCCTCGCGACCTACATTGGTATGATGGAGGACCTGGTGACGGTCAGGCGCAGCTACGCGGGGCCGACCCCGCCGCCGCCGCTGAGCGCCCTGTTGCAGGAGCGGCTCAAGCACCTCATCTACGACCAGCGGCCGCCCGGCGGCAGCAGAGGCAGCAGCAAGAGCCGCGGCAGCAGCAGCGCCGCCGCTGCCGCTGCCGCCACCTCCTCCCACTCACACAGCACGGCGCAGCGTCCCGCGGCGCGCAGCCCACGTGGCGCTCCGTCTCTCAGCCACCATTCACCCCAAAGCGGGGATCAGCAGCAGCACTATCGGCGCGAGGCGCCGCGGTCCGTGCCCTACCCCTCCTTCGTGAGCGCGCCGCCGCCGTTGCCGGCAGCCTCAGCGGCGGCGCCTGCCGGCTACGGGCACGACCAGAGCATGCTTAACTCCTCCTCCATCGCCGCACGCAGCGCCGACACGAGCGTGCAGCAGAATACGTCCACGGTGGAGCAGTACCTGGAGGAGTCCATCCTGCGCGATCAGCTGGCGATGCACCACTTGGAGAGCCCCTCATCGAACCTCTTTGCATCCGAGGTGCTTGGCGTCATCGAGGCGCTGGAGCGCCGCGTCACGGGCGCGTTGCAGCGCAGTGGACGCCATTAGCGAAAGGGGACAAAGGGTGAGGAAGAAAATCAAAATTTAACATAGAATGCACAAAAAGAAAAAAGACATTTTTCTTGATTGAGACATAGAGCGTGTGAAAGAGAAAGAGAAAGCGCCTATACATAGTTTAGGTATGCGCATGTGGATTGCTATTGCTTGTGTGTGTACATGCGTGTATGTAATATATAAAGCATTAACAAAAACAAAAACACAAAAATGGAACTATATCGATTCTATTTTGTAAAGTATAACTGCCTCCAAACCCGTTTTTGTGTCTTTTTGACTAAGCACATTTTACTTTTCCTCACTTTCTTTTTGTCTTTGCTGCCTTGTTATGTATATTGCAATAGCTCCACGATTCTGCCGCACTAGGTCTAGGTGGCGACACAATGGGGTGGTTTAATAGGTCTCAATCAGATGCGGAGATGCAGGAGGCCAGCGCCGCCCTCTCAGCAATTTTCTCGCCACACCACGCAGCCCTGCCCCCCGCGCGCGACACGGAGCAGCCGCCCAAAGCTGCGGCCGCGGGCACGGGCGCGAGCAGCAGCACGGAGGTGCCGCGGGCGCCGAGCAAAGAGCTCACGAGGGAGCGCAGCAGCAACGACACGGGTGCTGGTCAAAGCTGGTGGGGCCGCTTCTTTGGCCGTCGCGACGCGTCGCCGGCGCCACGCGCGGCGGAGGCGCCCGTGAAGGACTGGCGCGCGATTCCGCCGTCCCCCATTCAAGGCTACGAGGTGGGCGCCCGCGGGCTGACAGACGTGCTGGCCGCCCCGCCGCACACCCTCAGCTCGCGCGAGGTGCGCGACTTGGTGGTGTCGCTCTCCGGCATCGAGGAGACCGCCAAGTACGCGATGGACGTCGACTTCCCGGTGCAGATGACCAACAGGAGCCGGCGAGGGATGGAGCTCGTCGTCAACCCGGTGCTGTTGCTGACAGGGCTGTACCTCATGACGTGGAAGACGGCCACCCTTTATAACAGCGCGACGCCGCGGCAGAGCGTTTTCTTGACGAGGCTGCTGGCGCTGTCGCGCGCGCCGCTGCCGGCGGCCCGCAAGGAGCAGATTGCGCGCCGCCACCGGCGCCTGCTGCAGGCGACCAACCTGCGGGTCGCGCTGACGTTTCTCACCGGAGTGACCATCACCGCCATCGCCTGGGTGACCATGCCCGCCGTGGATGTGATTGACAACGCGCCCGAGGTTGAAATTGCGAAGCAGACCATCGCCTACCATCAGTTCTCGGAGCAGTCGCTGCGCTGGTTGTGGTACGTCTACTACCACCATCCCGCGTATGCCAAGGAGGCGCGCAGTCTGATGCAGCCAGCCGCGAAGGGCGAGTAAGTGTGTGTGTTTGCGTTTGTGTATCAGTTGTTATAAGCTCTTCATTACATACTTAATTAAACGAAGCATGCAGATCGCGGAATATATGGCGAGCCCACGTTATCAACAACGACGAAACAAAGGACCGATGAAAAAAAAATGACGTGAGGAAGCCGACGTACGCCTTTCTCGGACACCTCTCTGTTGTTGACACGCAACCTCATCTTTATCTTTCCTCTCTTTCCTCTCTTTTGTCTTTTTTTTTCTCCCCCTCGCAAAAGAAACCTTTTCTGTGTGTGTTTGTACACTCGTATACTTCATTTTAGTTTCTCATTCGACGCATATAGAAAGTGCGAAAAAAAAAAAAAGAGCAAGTCTAGCAAGTAGATCAGTAGGCGATCATTGACCTGTAATGGACAAGGGAGGAAGCAGCAATGCGCACCCTAGCAGTTCGCCGTCGGCCGTCATCACAACCATCACGGTGGCCCTGTGCGGCAACCCCCGGAAGCATCACCAGTCGTTCGACGCCCTTGTGCTCGCCGGCGAGGGGCACAACAAGAGTGTAGAGAGCCTGCATCAGCAGCCGGCGGCGCGACCCACCTCCCCGTCCAGCGTCCCCTCCGCCACTGATAGTAAGCCCGACACCGCCGCCAGGCTGGAGTGCGCCGCGAAAAGCGACGATGTGTGGGGGGAGTCGCTGTCAAGTGTCAAGTTCCGCTTTTTATTCTTGAACTACCACGCCGAGAAGCGCGAGATGGTGCTTTGTCTGCCAAGCGAAGAGAAGGGCCTCGTCGCGGCGGCCGGTGAGGGGGAGGCGGCGGCCGCGGCGTCGCACGGCTGCCCGGTGCCCGCGGAGGAGGTGGATGTGGTGCTGCACAAGGTTGCCTCCTTCGGCACCCCCGAGGCCGCGAAGGCGCTGCAGCGGTGGTACAAGAACGTGAACCACCACCGCGCCCGCCGGCATTTGCCGCACGTGATTGTGATGGACCCCTTAGACAAGGTGAAGCTCCTCACGACGCGGAGCATGCTCTACCAGCTGCTCGACAAGGACGAGGACGGCGGGCGCCCCCTCGCCCTCATCCCGCGCACCTTCCTGTGGGAGCGGCCGGCGCACCCGATGGAGGCGAGCGCGCTGACGCCGGTCGGCATCCGCTCCTTCGCCGTGCTCGACGGCAAGTGCAAGCGCGACGGACTGTGGTGGATCGCCAAACCCGAGGAGGGCACCGGGCCCGCCTTCACGCACCACCTCGTCATGTGGCGCGGCAACGAGGAGTGCGTCTCGCCCGCCGTGGCGGCCGCCCTGCCGCCGGAGACCAGCACCTTTATCGTGCAGGAGTTCTACGCGGCGGCGCTGCCGATCGTCGTGAAGGTGTACTGCATCGGCCCGAGCGTGTTCATCAAGGTGAACCCGACCATCCACCTGCTCGCGACGCTGCGGGGCTCCACCGCGTCGCTGAACGTGCCCGTCGCGATGGACTCGCAGAACAGGAGCCTCTTCAGCAAGGAAGCGCTCACCACGGAGGACGGCACCACGTACGCGCCGGCGCCGACCGACATGTGGGATCGCTTCTTCGCCCCCGGCACCGCCGCGCGCGAGAACGTGGTGCGCCTCGCCAGGAGCCTCGCCAGCGCGGCCGGGCTCGGGCTCCAGCTCTTCGGCTTCGACATTCTGCTACTCCCCCGCTACGCGGCCCACGCCCACCAGCGCGAGCTCTCCAAGGGCATCGGTTACCACGAGTCGAGCGACCACCACCCGACGACCGACAGCTCACCGGAGGTGCAGGTGGAGGCGGAAAGAGATCTTGTCATGCAGCCCTCCGTCATGTTCGACCTCGACAGCGGCGCCGCGACGCCGCTTCTGATGGAGAGCGTGCCCATTGTGATTGACACCAATTTCTTCCCGGGGTACTCGGGCATGCCGTCGGCGAACACCGACCTGATGCAGCTCATCTCGCATCTGTACACGGGCGCCCAGCAGTCCTCCCGCAGTGCCACGGCGGCCAACAGCGCGGGTGGCAAATCAAAGCGCCGGTGGTGCAGCCTCATGTAAATAAGTTGTTGTTTTGATATATACATAAATTTGTTTTTTATATTATTATTATTATTATTTCTACAAAAATAAATGACGGAGAGAGGTGCGACAAAGAAACAAAATATATATATATATATATTCTCGCGCTCTACGGTGGTAGACGTGGAGCATTTTTTTTCTAAATATATGCACGTGGAGGCACGTGAAAAAGAATAGTTTAACAGCTTTAAAATAAAAAATAAAAAAACTTATAGCTTACTAATTTGTATTCTCATGTTCTTTTTATTTTCTGTTTTCTGTTTTTGTTTTTATTATTTTTATTATTATTATTTTCCCCCCTTTAGTCAATACCACCGACATCTGTATTTCGCCATACATCACATATATGCAAAGCAAAGTAGTCATTTTGCGACCAAAAGTTTAAGCTAAAAGAGACCCGCTACGAAAGGACGTTAGCACCAAATAAACAAATAAATAAATTTAAAGTATAAAAAACTGCAAATATTTCAATTAAAACACGTATGCCCAGCTAAACCGTAAATTGTAGTGTCTTTCGTTATGATTACTATATTAATCCTCTTTTTCTTTCTCTTTCTGTTTTTGCCTTCATTGTTTCGTTCTTTTTTTTTTTTTGTGTAGCTCTCGTTGGCTTCGCCTCCATATATTTTTTTAAATATATTCTTGGCGCTAATTTATCATTATATTTTAAGAGATAAAGAGTCGCCTTTTTGCAGAGTAAAAGCTTTGCACCTTTGTACATCATTTAGGCTCTTTTAAACAAAGCTCGAAAAAAGAAGTCACAAGAAAGGAGAGCCTACAAAACGAGTAAAAATCTCCTTCATAGAGGCTCATATTAACCAAAAAAAAATCAGCGCGAGTTTATCTTCTAACACAGAGCCGCTCATAGAATAGCAAAAAGAAAAAAAATATATCCATAAATTGTGACGAGTAGGATGTCGTTTGCCGACACCATCATCGAGACACTTTCCGATACCTCCAGTCATCACGACACCGACCTCCACATTAGTAGTAGCCCCAATGCAATAAGCCATGAAGGCGCGGGCATGCCCGGCAAGGCCGCCGCGGTTCGCGCCGCAGGGCGCGGGAGCAGCTCCCCCACCGAGCGGGGCGAGTCCGGCAGCACGGCGCACATCACCTCCACACGCTCGCCCTCCACCATCGACGGCGACGAGCGGCGCGAGTGCGGCCGCCGTGGGAGCGAAACCAGCGGTGCCTACGCCGTCACCGCCTACCCCTCGGCCGGGCTCTCGGCGAAAGACGAGCTGGAGGCGCACCACATCGCCGCGAGCGACTACAGCGACCGGCAGCGGCTGCTGTACCACATCACGTACCTCAGCACACAGGTGCAGCGTCAGCAGCTCCAGCTGCAGGAGCAGTTCCGGACCATCGCGATGCTGCAGGCCACGGCGGCCGCGGCGGCAGAGGCCGCCGCTGCCACCGGCGACGAAGGCGAGGAGGCGGTGGTGGTGCTGCGCCTGCCGGCGAAGGGCACGACTGCCGCCGTGCTCGCCGCACAGGAGGAGGCGGAGCTCTACGCGGCGCTGCAGACCTCTCTAGCCGCCTTCGACCCCCTCATCGCGCAGACGCAGATCAACCGCCTCGACAACGCCCTCTCCTACACCGGAATGCTGCGCGAGGCGGAGCTGCAGCGCCTGGCGAAGGCCGAGGCCGCCGAGGCCCATCTCCGCGAGCAGCGCCGCGAGATGGTAGTCAAGATTGACCGCCTGCAGAGCCGCAGCGCGGAGCTGGAGCAGCTGCGCGAGCAGAACACCACAGCGCTCACGGCCGCGCAGATGGAGGTAGAGCGGCTGCGACTGGAGGAGGCGCGCCTCAATCGCCGGCTAGCCTCCCTGGAGGATCTGCACGGCGACGGCGGGGGTGTGCGCATCACGGGCCTGGCGGCGGCCACCGCGCCGGCTACCCTCTCGCCGTACGACCTGGAGGCGGAGCAGCTCTTCGTGGAAGAGGCCGCCGCTCGCCAGGCGCTGTGCCTGGACCTTTTCTGGGAACCAATGCTCATCGCCTTTGACGCCGGCCTCACGTGGCTCTCCGACAGCGCCGCCCTGCAGGCGGAGGCGGACGCGGCGGCAACGGCGCACGGCCCCCCGTCGCCGGTGCCCATGGTGCCGGAGGGGGAGGACGACGACGACTGCAACGACGGCATGGCCGTCGCGCGGGCGGGCGCCGGCACGCCGCCCACCGACGCGGACCTGCTGCTCCTGCGCCACCAGCAGGACGAGCTGCAGCAGCTGCGCGGGCGGGCGCAGGTGGTGCAGGAGCGGTTGCGCGTCGCGCAGCTCGAGAAGGAGCGGCTGACCTTTTTGTACGAGGCCGAGCAGCGGCGCAGCGAAATGCTTGCCCAGGACCACGCCGCGCAGCTCAAGCGCGCGTACGAGGAGGTGCTGCAAGACCGCCAGCACATCATGCAGTCTCTGCGCGCGGAGGTCGAGGCGGAGGTACGCGCCGCCTATGACAGCGGCAGGCGCCACGAGCGGCGGCGGCAGGCGAGCGGCCGACGCGCGCAGGAGGAGGAAGAGCTCTTCGCGCGGCAGCGGAAGAGAAGCGCCAATACGCAATTCGCGCACTTAGTGAGTTCGGAGCCCAAAAAGCTGAAGGACAGGGTCCGCTCACACACGCATAGAAGGGCATCACCGGAGACGGGTGGAAGCTGATGCATAACAATATATATATATATATATATTCATACATCTTTTTGTACTGATAGAACTGTTTACTTAATGAGAGTTTTCCTCATTTCTCTATCTTTTTACTCCTTTGTAACGTTGTACGTTAATATATATATATAAATATAATTGTATTTCATAAAACTGTAGTTTTTTGTCTAAACTCGATGCCTC
>AUXK01000159.1:0-12741 GCA_000482165.1 Strigomonas oncopelti | reverse complement strand
TAAATAAAATAAAAATAATAATGATAATGATAGTAACATATACAAGCTGTTATACGGTAGAGCGAAATACCGTTCTTTTTTCTAAGGTAAGTTAATTTTTTTTTTTTCTTCTCTCTTTTGATCGGTGGTGAAAGTTCACATTAAAGTTTTTAATGGTATCTTAAGGTTTTGGCTCAACAACAAGTATAATAATTAAACGCATATACACAACAACAATAATAATTAATAATTAAAAAAGAAAAAAAAGACATACAAAAATAATAGCAGCTGCTGCACCCAATATCGTAACAATAATGCTCTCATGGCTCGTATCATTTATTCTTCTCTCTCACACTTTTATATTATTTCTTGTTCTATTCATGACTGCTTTTACATGAAGAGCAGAACAGAGCGCCTACTACATAGTGCTTGCCGAAGTACACATATACTTAAGTAGTAGTAGTTGAGTTTTTCTTTCTTTTTTTTGGTGTGCATGGCCACCGCTGCTGGTGTCCCCGAGGGCAGCCCGCTCCTCCCCGAGGCGGAGTACCGCAACGACGTCTTCGAGGAGCTGCTCGATGGTGAGGTAATTATAAACATGAACAAGCTGCGCGAGGCGGCGCGGCGCGGCATCCCGGCCTCGTACCGCAGCATCGTCTACCGCTATCTCCTCGGCGTTGTGCAAACCGACAAGTCGACCGAGATGTCGATGGAGCGCGTGCTCGAGAAGGACTTTGACTCGCTGCTCGCGACGCACGCGCAGTGGTGGGAGGGCGGCGCCGCGGCCGGCGCGGAGGACACGCAGCCCTCGTGGGTCGCCGCCGCGCCGCAACTGCTGCTCCCGGCCAGCCGCCGCACGGTGCCGCTCATCGACGAGGGGGAGAGCCCCTCCGCCCACGGCGGCCGCTGCGGCGGCTCGGTCGAGAGCGACAGCCACCTCGCCTGGGTGAACGCCTTCGTGGCCCTGCGGCAGACGCCGCCCTACGACGCCGACCTCGAGCGGCGGCGGCAGATGCAGACGGCCCTCTGCGCGCTGCAGGCGACCTACTGCGACGCCGCGCCGGACCATGTGCGGGTGCTCATGCGCCTCGCCCTCCCCTTCGACCGCCTCTGCGCCCAACCGCGCGACACCTTCTTCTGCACCCGCATGCTGTTCCACCTCCTCTGCCACAGCGGCAACGTGCTGCAGGACGCGCGCTCGATGCAGGCGCACTGCGGGACGTTTCTCGCCGCCTTCCGCGCGGCCAACCAGCTGCTGTACGAGCACTTCTTTGCGGAGGGCATCAGCGCCGCGCGGTGGGTGCCCGGCCTCCTGGACTCCCTCCTCGCGGGGCGGCTGTACGAGGACGACCTCTTCCGCCTGTGGGACTACTACCTGGCCGACTCGTGGGACAGCAACAGCTTCGCGCTGCACCCGTACGTGTGCCTCGCCATCTTGGCCGAGATGACAGAGGACCTCATCGAGTGCGACGCCGAGGAGATCGTGCGCCGCCTCAGCTTCCTGCCGCGCATCGACGCCGACAACATTATACGCAAAGCGGTGTCGATTCGCGAGTCTCTGGTCTCGCAGGGAGTAGTGTAGGTGATAGGTGGATAAAAAAGGTGAAGAGGGGAGCGGTAGGAGGGAGCGCCTCTGCACAGTTGTTATTGTTGTTTCTGTTTTCTGTTGCTTTTTACTAAACAAGTATAAAAGGAAGAACCAAACATATTTTTTTTAACGTTACCTTTGCATATTTATGTTGTATTTGCTCTGCTTCTCTTTGTTAATTCACCTATATACTTTCCGCTTCCATTATTAATGTTTTTCTTTAATTACTACAAGCACATTGCACAGGCAACAAAAGCCCATACAAATATTATTAGATTTTTTATTATTAGATTTTCTTTTTATATCCTGCTTAGATATATACACTTTACGTTGTTTGTTTGCTTCTTGGGCGACTTTTGTGCGATATGGACGAGAGCGCGTCTTCCTATCTCTCTCTACGAGGCGACTTGACCCCTCGCAGCTACCGCGCCGCGCTGCTGGATCAGCTCGCGGCGGACATGCCAGCGCCGCCGCCCGCAGCTAGTTCTGCGCGGTCATACAAGGACCTCATCCACTCGCACCGCAAGGAGGCCAGACCAGCCGAGTTGCACCGAATGCCGTCGTACGACTCGGAAGAAGATGAAGAAGAAGAAGGTGAAGATGAAGAAGAAGAGCAAGAGCGTAGCCGCGAGCGCGACATCCAGCACGAGCGCATGCTGCGTCTCCAGCGGGAGGGGCAGGAGCGGCAGCACCTGCTGCAGCCAAATCATCCGCAGCCCGCCCCTGTTGCTCCCCGCCGCGGGGAAATGGAAGTGGTGAACACCGTGCTCCAAGACGCCCACCGCGATCTCTACCTCCACTCACGCGGGCACGAGGAAGGAGAAACGGCCGAGGAGCCGCGGAGCCCGACCTCCTACCCTCGATCGCTCATCCTCGACTACATTGACGACTGTTTGGCGCACCATGTCCCGGAGGAGACCATCGCGCGGCAGGTGGAGTTCATGACGGCCGCGATGGAGGAGATCTGCGCCCTGCACGGCAGCCTGCACGCGCAGCGCCAGCGGGACAAGATACGACTGTATGAAATCAGCCAGCTCGCCAACTGCGTTGAGCGACAGGGCCTCCTGCGGCAACAGGGGCAGCCACCAGCGCTGCCGCCTGCGTCCAGAGAAGCAGGTCACTCAGCTAGCCCCCGCGGCGACGGCGTGTTGATGCTTGATCCGCCCGGTCGTCAGGCCGCGTACACACATGACGAGGGCGCTGCGAACGGTGATGGCGGCGGCCACGCTTATCTTGACCCCACGCAGCCTCGCGGCGACCCGTACGTTGAGACGCGATATAAACAAGAAAAGCAGGAATGGCAGCGAGGCCCTGCCGCGTGGCAAGGCGGGAACGGACTGACTCCACCGCAGGTAAGAAGCTTACCCGGGCCTTACACAGCACACCACCCGCCCGAAGTAGCGGATGGTCGTCGAGGTGACGCCGCGTGGGCCTCCCAGCCCACCAAGAGCTATCGCTACGGCAACGCAACTCTGGCCGCACACGCGCGCCCCCGCGCGGCGGATACTAGTCAGTCCGACGGCCGCATTGCTGTGATTCAGAAGACCGCTGCAGAGAGTCACAGCAGGTATAATGATAGCTCCTACGGTAACGACAACAATGACTGGCGTGGTGAGGCGTACAGTGGCGCGGCAGGGCACCGCGAGCAGAATGAAAGCCGGCGAAGTTATCATCGGGGCGACAACCGTTATGACAGCAGGGATACCAACAGGCAAAGAGAGAGGCCAAACGAAAGACCGCGCGTCACAGAGAGAAGCTGCAGCACTGACAGAAGCTCAAACAGCCGCTTTATGTCGCACACCGCCACCGCCAAGCTGATGATGGCAAATATTAATCGAAAGGGTATTGCGCTGACCACTGCAAATAAAAACGGCAATGGCGGTGCATACGCTCGAAACGGCAGCGCCGCCGCCTCTGCCGTCACCAGTGGATCTGCCACCAGCAGAAGGATCTTCTCCGCCTTGAGTGAAGAAGAAGAACACACGCGCCGTGCGACGGCTCGCACGATGCTCCAGCGCGGCGCACGGAGCGGCAGCCACAAAAACACCTCCAGCAAGGACAGCAATGAGGCTGTGAATGAAGCCAACAGGGACGGCGCCACCCTCCACTACATGCTCCCCACGCAGGCGAGCTTGCTGTGGCAGAAGGTGCCTCCTCCCCTCTCCTCCTCCGCGGCGGCGGTCACTGACACAGACACGGAGGTCGACGTCGAGGGAAGGCGGAGCGTTCTCTCCTATGGTGGTGCAGCTGCCCCGCGTCGGCCCCCCGCGCGCCTCAAGACCGTGCGGCCGACTCACTCCAGCTTGCTGAAGGAAGCGACGACTCGTGCCGCCTTGTCTTTTGGTGGAGAACCTCTAAATAATAAAGCCAACATGCACGACAACAACAACAACAACAGTGAAAGTTATTTGCACCCGCACGTGCCAGTGCTCCTCGACCATTCTGCGGCGCATCGCCAGCAAAATGACCCATCTCCGCAATTGCATCATCATCAGCATCAGCAAGGCCAGAGTCGTGCTGCGGCTCTGAGTGCATCCAGTCACCGCAGTAAAAATAGCATGCACAAAAGTAGTGCCCGTGCAGGGGATGGAAAAAATGGTAATGTGACGGCAGAGGTGTGGCTCTCCCCCACACGGCCGACACCCGAGCAGAGCAGGGTGAGTGGCGGTAGCTACCAGGTGAGTCCGTCCACTTCCCCCTCCCCCTCCTCCGGCGGCGCGGCCAGCGCCTCTGCCACCGCCTCCGTGGAGAAAAACTACAAGAGAGGCTACCACAGCTACAGCAGTAGCGTGGAGCAAGAGAGCGAGGACCGTGACGATGATGCACCTCACAAGGCCGGATCGGACTTTTTTGCAAACCAGTCAAGGAGGATTCGGCAAGTGTGGGGTCAGTCCCGCACTTCGCAAACGGGAGACGGCGGCAATGTCAAATCGCAAAGCGGGGCGGAAAACGGCAGCACGCCCACTCGCCAGGTGCCGCCTGTGCCATCGTCTGCCTCTGATTCGCTCTCGTCGTCTACCGCCCTTCGAGGGGCGCGTGCCGCAGTGACGCAACGCGGGGAGGCCGTGGAGGCTGCGACAGCAGAGGCAACCACGCACAGCCACTACACTGGCGCCAAACACCGAAGGCACTCCGCGGACGCCAGTGGCGCCCTCTTTATCACGCCCCCTGCCGTCCAGCTCACAAGCCCGGAGCTCCAGCTCTTCCTCGAACTGAGCCAGCGCAAGGTGAAGGAGTCCGAGCGCGTCTTGTCGCGGGTCAGCTCGCCGGCTGTATCGCCGCGGCCCATCCCCAGCGGCCGGGCCGCCATCTCCATCATTCTGCCGTCCCACACCGGCGAAGACGCCTCGACCGGCGTCCGTGCAGCGCGTGAGGTGCCACAAAGGCAGCAGCAGCAGCCACTGCACAGGCAAGACTACGAGCGGCTGTTTGACTCCTATCTCCAGTACGCCACGCCACCACGAGAAGAGGAGGAAGAGCAACCGCCAACGGCGGAGGCCCTATCTGGTGTGTGAGATTTAATAAACAGAGCACGCGTTCGCAGGGGCACTTTCTCTTAATTTTGTTCTTATATGTTTCTCTCCTTTTTTATTTCGTATAGATCTGTATCATACTTTTTTTTTTTTTTTTTTAGTACTATATATATTAATTATTCTCCCCGCACTTATCGTAGCATGACTGCGAAAAAAAAAGTGCCAACAACTGATAATAATGTCATACTCATATTATTTATGTGTGTGTGTTTTTACTGGCTAACTGCTTTGACATATCACACTTATTTATCTTTTTCTCAACGTTTTCCTCCCTTTCCCTCTCTCCCTCTCAACTTCTCTTTCTTCCTGTATATACGCCTCTAAAGCTTGCGGCATCAGAAGCCGATACACATATAGATACACACAACCATACATACAAACTAACACGCATTCATACAAACGTTTGCTTACCAAGATAAGCACACACAAATAGATTTGTAAATTAATAGAGCTTCTTACTTCAAATGAACGAAGTCATCGCACTCACCTTGGTGCCACTGAGCTTGGGCGTGCGCCACGTCGCAAGCGCACTCTCCGCCCCCAGCGCGAACGAGGTCGATGTGGCATTGCATGTGGCGGAGCCACTACCCAGTGCTGCCGCGCACTTCGGCGGTAGTACTAGTGGCGGTAGTGGTAGTGGCGGAGGTGGTGGTATACCGCCCGCTAGCTGGAGCCAGGAAGGCGGTGTTGGGGTCCTCCAAGATATAATAAACCGCAAGGAAAAGGGCAAAAAGGCATCGCAGTCAAACGAAGTCGTTCTGACATCGCCAGCTGCGCCGAGCACAGGCGCCACAGTGGGGGCTGCTGCCGCTAATGAGAGCGGGTCCGACCCCGACCTGCTGCGCCGCCTGCACTACGCCGTGGCGAGCTACAGCACGGAGCTCGAGCTCAAGCGCGTCCTCTCCAATTGTCTCGACGCCCGCCAGCACCACGTCTTTGCCACCCACGGCAGCGGCAGCACCGTCGCGCAGCAGCTGCGCCCGACGGCGCGGTCGTGCATGGTGGCCGCGGACGGCGCCCGGCACGTCTACGTCTTCCCGGTAGAGGACGGCCGCTACCTGCTCTCTGTCACCGTGCCCCCGTCACTGTGGGAGCACCTCGGCCCAGCGGTTGTCGCCCTTCTGCTGCGCACCGCCGTCACCGGCTACGTCGTGTCCGCGGCGGTGGCGGCGTGCGCCAGCCGGCCAGCCTACGTGCCGCTTCACGCCCGCCTGGGAGAGAGCCCGGCAGCGGTGGAGCGGGCAATGCTCCGCGCGCTGCAGCAGCTCGCGGCGTGGTACCGCCAGGTGTACGCGAGCCTTCCCGCCCCAAGCCCAGCCCCGCCCTCTAGCACGGGGAGCAGGCGCCACAGCAAGACGGCGGCGGCGGCGGTGGTGCCGCCCAGTCTCTCTACGGCAGACAAGGCGGAGCTCTACATCGCCTTTGTCCGCCTCTGCCGCGAACGCTTTTCTTTGCTGCGCGTCAACGACAAGGCGGTGCACCTTCTCGAGAAGCTCATAAGCGAGGCGACCGCCGCGGACGACCCCGGCAGCCTGCACGGCCCGATCGGAGTGCAGGGCATGGCGGAGGGGCAGTGCCGCTACGTGTGCCGCGCCGCAGCCCTCTGGTACCGCGGCCACCCCATCTACAGCAGCCTCGCCACCGCGCCGTCCGAGGCCGCCAGCTACGTGCACGAGCAGCAGCTGCTGCCCGCGGCGGCCAGCACGATGCTCGAGGCGGCGGCGCGCAACCCGCAGTACCTCGCGCGCGCCTCCGCGAACAACGCGGTTGTGCAGTGCTGCACCGCGATGGGCGTGGCGCCGTCCCGCCGCGTGTCCATCGGTGGTTACCAGTCGCGCGCTCAGCCGCCCGGGGCCGACGGCACGGCGACGCTCGTCGTCAGCGCCGCCTCCGCGCGCGGCTGGACCGTCGCCGTGGCCCTCACCCGCAGCGCCGTGCCCTACGTGGGCACCCCCCTCCCCTCCCTCTCCAGCGGCCTTGAGCACCTGCTCCAGCAGCGCCTCGAGTCCGCGGAGCTCTTCGCGCTGCTCTACGCCAACACGATCGCGAACTACATCGCGCGGCCGACAGCGCTGCTGAGCAGTGTCAGCGCGCGGCTGCTCGGCTGCGCGACGCACCTGCGCGTGATGCAGCGGCGCGCGGGGCGGGTGGCCCGCGACCTCTGCCTCTTTGTGCTGCCGCCCGCTGCGGTGTCGGCGCCGGCGAGCAAGGGCCACGGTCTCTTCCGCCGCCGCCGCGCGGAGGGGGTGACGGTCGAGGAGGACAGCCAGCGCGCCGACATCGCCCTCGGCCTCTCCAGCGGGGAGGCGTGGCGGCGGCGGCCGTGCGACGCACGCATCGAGCAGCTCCTCTTCGCCTGCGCCCGCCTCGGTAACAGCAAGTACCGCCTGGTCACCTCGCAGTACGGTGTGCCAGGGCGCAGCGCCGCCGCCCCCACCGCGCAGCCCCTCGCGCCGGAGTGCACTGTCACGTCGGTGCTGAAGGGCGCCGAGCAGCAGCAGATGGTGCTCTTCCACGCCACGTGCGTGCCCGCCCGCCGCGGTGTGGTGCACTACCTGGTCGCCGAGATCGACACAAGCGCGCTGACGCACAAGACGGACAGGATGCCTCTGGTGGCACTGCCGCAGGAGTGCCATGCGCTGACGGCGTGGCTGCTATCTAGGACACTGTAAATGGACGCTGACGGTTGCGGTCACTTCTGTATGTTTTTGTGTTGTCGCAGTTTTGTATTTACAACAGCATCTGCACCCACTACATAGAAAAAAAAAAAACGTAAGCGTAAGTCTAAACGCAACACGTATGCAACATAGTGGTCATATACGGCAGAGTAATATATATATGTATTCTTTCTTTCTCTGTCTTCTTTCATGGTCAGCCAAACAGACCAGAAACAATTTCTTTCTCTATCTCTCTCTCTTTCTCTTTTTTTTAGCTACTAGCACCTTTGGGGCTTAATAGTACTTTTATTTTCTTTCAATACATATTATAGAAGCTTTTTTTCCTTTCATTCGTTTTTTTTTCTCCTCTTTTTTTTCTGTATTCTCTCGGTTTTTTTTTTTTTTTCTCGTGAACTTGCTCTGCATAGTGTTTTATTCGTTATTGCGTGACCTGTATTTTCCCTTTTGTTTCACTTTTTCCTAGATCTACAAAACATATTACTATTGGTTTCTCACCAGTTCCACCGAATATCATTGTACTGTTCTCTCTTTTCAAAATTATTACTGTTTTTTGTTTGTTTGTTTTCCCCGCCCCTGACGATTTGCCACCGTGTGAAAGCTAGTGAGTTTCTATTTGTTTGTCCGCACAGAACGAAATAAATGAAGAGTTTCCGTAGCGCGCAGACACCGGCTGTGGGAGGGTGGCAAGAGCACATGCGCTCCCAGGAGGACGATGTCGTGCGCGAATTAATAGAAAACGACAACATTGACGCCGTCCTCTCCCGTCTAGAGAACGATCACTACAAGCGTATGTCGCCCGCGGTCCGCGGCCTCTCCGCCTATGACGCCCCAGCGCAGCCGGCGCCGCCGCAGCAGCAACAACAACAACATCAACCACAACAGCAGCATCTCCGGGTGCCCCCACCGCCGCCCGGCAGTAGCTCATCCTCGCGCGGTGCCGGCGGGAGTGGGGCCGCGGCTGGGCTGCCGCAGTGGAACGCACCGGCGAGCGGCAGCCACATCTCGCCAGTCCTGCTCAGCGCCTCGCTCGAGTCGCCTGGCGTGGGGAACAGCATCAGCGACATTCAGCTGCCCACCGCGGCTGGCTACGTCCTTCCGCCGACACCCAACTCATACTATAACAATAGCCCTTACGTCAATGACGCGATGAAGAATAACAACAACAACAACAATAATAATCTCTCGAGTCATACTATGGAAGACGGTTTGGGCGGTCGATCGAACCGGACAACGCCACCGCCGCCGATGCTGTCGCCCAATCCCCAGTCTCCAGCCGCCAACGACGCTGCAGCACCGTACAGCAACCCCTACTTCAAGACGGCAGACGCGGGGGCGGCGGGCGATCTGAACACTTCTTCCAACGCACAACTCATGGCGCCGCCGCCGAGCGCGGGCAGGGGCGTCGCCGCGAGAGATGACTACGCGCTGACCCCTGCTGTGCAGACACGCTACCCCTCGCAGGCGCCACCCGGCCTCGAGGACGCCTCACAGTCCCGCATCGCGCGACAGCTGCAGCTGCTGCGCAACTACCGCGAGCTCGCGGAGCTCTGCAGCCAAACGAGCGACCCCGGCGTCAGCCTCTTCAACACTGTGCCGGGGGAGCAGCTGGCCAAGATGCAGCTCGAGCAAATTCAGGCGCACACCGGCAACCCCGTCACGGTGCTCAACAACTACTACTTTGGCAACAGCAGCCCCGACAGGGAGCGGCGCGGCGCCAGCGGCTCGCGCGCCCCGCCGGCCGGCGGCGACACCGCCGTGAAGGCCGGCAAGGCTTCGCCCTCGCCCTCGCGCCAGACCGCCGGCGGCCGCTCCCGCCTCGGCAGCGTCCTCGACCACGAGCGGCAGGTCGCGCAGCCCCTCAGCGTGCAGGACGTGCG
This sequence comes from Strigomonas oncopelti, assembly GCA_000482165.1. NCBI lineage: Eukaryota > Euglenozoa > Kinetoplastea > Trypanosomatida > Trypanosomatidae > Strigomonas > Strigomonas oncopelti. Next base: position 3,086 of record AUXK01000159.1, on the reverse strand, counting down.
CACCGCGGACAACAACAACAGCAGCCAGTACACGAGCATCTTCCCGGCCGCCGACGCCGTGCGGCACTCCGGGCCGCGCCCGCCGCTGCAGTCCCCGCAGCCGTCCTCGATCCCCGACTCGCCCAACGCGCAGCCGCCGCTCACCCCGCCCACCGCGACCACGCCGTCGAGCAGCAAGCCGGCCGGTGCGGTCACGTCGCCAAGTAGGTCGCCGCGCGGCCGCTTCCGGAGCATGCGCGGCGCCGGCGGCGTCGACACGCTGACGGCCACGACGGAGGAGGCGGGCAGCACCTACGACGAGGAGCACGACCCCGAGTTCCGCGGCGACTTCCTGGACGAGGAGGAGGACAACTACTACACTCAGCCGCCTCGCATTATCGAGCGCGAGCAGCACCGCCGGCCGAACTACAACAACGCGGACGGCGCCGCCACGATCAATGACAATTCACTCGGCAACGGGGGTAACAACTTGGACTCCGGGGCGGTCAATGGCGTCGGCAACAGCACAGCGACCGGCGACACAGACGACGGCACCATCGTGAAGATGGACAGCCAGATACCGCTGGGGACGCAGACCGCCGACGAGCTGGAGCAGGTGGGCCAGCACCCCCGCAGCGCGAGCGCCGGACACATCAACGTGCTCAGCGGCGAGGACGAGCTCGCGGCCGGCGCGCACCGCCGCAGCTCCTCCTATAGCACCTACCCCGTCAACGGCGCCGGCAACCCGTCCGGCTCACTCAACGCCACGGTGAACACCAACAATAACAACAACAACAACACGACGGGGTCGCAGAGCCGCTCTGGGCGCAGCCCGTCCAACAAGGCCAAGACGGACCTCGTGGACACGGACCGCGTGCCGCCCCCGCCGGCCGTTGGCACGCCGCCCTCCGCAAAGGAGCGTCCCCGTGCCACGCCGGAGAAGCACGGCTACCTGCACAATCGCAGCGGCTCCAGCAACGACAGCAACACGCCTGGCAACCCACAGCTGCAAACGCACACGCCCGGCAACTCCCGCACCGGCGGCGGCGGCAAGTACAGGGGCGCCGAGCAGCAGCGGCGCGGCGACCGTCGCCGCCAGCGCCGCGGGGCGAACCAGCGGCACCACCGCAGCCACCGCGCGCGCCGCCACTACGACGACGGCGACGGCAGCGGGGACAGCCGCGACAGCTACAGCTACAGCTACAGCAGCTCGAGCACGGAGCCGACCGAGACGGAGCCGCGCGGGTCGCGGCGGCAGCAAGGGCGGCAGCAGCGGAGCGGCACCCGCGCGCAGCCCGGCAGCCGCACCCCCAGCCCCGCCTCGCGCGTGCGCGGCAACGGCGGCGGCGGCAGGGCATCCGCCCTGGCCTCTCCCTACCGCCAGTCCCCTGGCCGCGGGGTCGGCGGCGGCGGCTCTCCGCAGCGGGCGGGCGCCTCGCCGGGCCGCGGACGTGGGCGCGGCAGGGGCGCGGCGGGAAGCTCCCCGCTCCTCGCCGCTCGCGGCCGCGGCGGCGGCGCACCCGCCCCGCGCATGAGCGTCACGTCCACCGGCGAGCGCATCATCAAGCTGCCGGACGGCCGCCCCGCCGTGGTGCGCCGCGGCCCCGACGGCCGGCAGTACGCGACGCCGATCCGCCCGCGGGTGGCCGGCGGCGCCTCCGCGGCGAGCAGCCCCGGCCGCGTGCGGCTGCAGCCGTCCCTTGTGAGCAACGGCAACCCCACGCTAGACACGAGCGTGTACTCGGCGCAGCCCTCCTACGCCCCGTCCGTCGCCACCGTGTCGCGCCTCCCCTCGGGCGCGCCCGCCATGGGCAGCGCCGGGGCGGGGCGCGAGCAGTCGCCGCACATTCAGCCCGGTCTGCTCTACGGCTCGCTGCTGCCGGGCGCGCGGCCCAAGACGGCCCTCGTGGTGAAAGACCCCGGTGTCGCGCAGCGGCGGCAGAGCGTGGCGGCCCCGCAGCACACCGGCGCCGTCTTCCCGAGCGCGATGAACGACAACTACGTGATTGAGCCGCCGCAGCAGCCCGGCCCGTACGTCGCCCCCGCGCCCCAGGTGCCGTACTTCCCGCCGCCGCCGGCGCGCGCGCCCACGCCGAGTGTACAAGAGACCTCTGCCATCGTCGGCGAGGGACACGACGTGCAGCCACTCGTGTGGAAGTCCGGCAGCGCCGGCATGGTGATCGGCCGCAACCACCACATCCCGTCGCCGCCGCGCCACGGCGGAGGCTACAGCGCCTCCGCCTCGCACACCGCCGGCACCCCCACGCCCACGCGCCGCCAGGACTATCAGCCACCAGGGCCGAACCCCAACTACGTGGCGCCGCGTCGGCCGCGGCAGCAGCAGCAGCAGCAGCCAACGCCGCAGCGCCAGACAACGATGCGGTACCAGGTGCCCGCGTCTGTAAGCTCGCCCTCGCCGGCGGCCGTCCAGAGCAGCGGGCCGGGGATGGGCCTTGGTGACTGGAACGCGGTGCGCACTCCGCAGTCGTACGCGGTAGCGGCCCAGAATAACAATAACAGCAATAGCAACATCAATAACAACAGCACTCATAATATTAATAGCAACAATGTCAACGCCGCACGATTTGGTATATCAGCGCTAAACTAGGGTCGAAATGCGGCTGGTGTATGCGCGCACAATGTGTACAATTGTGTGTATTTGTGTGCGTATAGACGTGAGGAGAAAAAAAGATGTGCTATGAACAATCTGTCTTTTTTTTTTTTTTACTTGCTGCCGTTTTTCCATGTTTGATAATTATTACTTTTTTTTTTCTGTGTCGACAGGTGAGTTGTGTGTTCCGCTTCCACCAAATTTTATATGTACTACTACGACTACTACTCAGAAAAAGAGACAGAGCAATAGTTTAGATTATTCTTTTGCTACTTTTTAGAGGCGTTTATTCATTATTCTTATTTTTCTCTACTACTTATTGAACCACGCCTTTTTAAAAGGAATGAAGCTTTCGAAAAAGCATTTTCTTCTTTTTGTGCGTCCATGTGTTCGTGCTTCAAGCCCTGTTATCTTCGTTATTATTACTATTATTTTTTTTTTTGCATACATATATATATCTTTTTTCCATCGTAGTCCATTTCGATCTGTATTGTTT
>AUXK01000158.1:0-12865 GCA_000482165.1 Strigomonas oncopelti | reverse complement strand
AAATCTATAATCAAATATATTTTTCGGTAAAGGAAGCAAAGAACAAATGCACCTTGCATTAAAATGGATATATATATGTAGTATCAAAAATGTCGCAGTATAGAAAAAAATGAGAAAATACGGAAGGAGAAAAAGATAACATATACACGTGTTATGCGACGAGTGTGGGTTTGCTTTTTAATCAGAGAACAAAAAGAAGGAAAAGCCACGTGGCGGTTTTTTTAAAAGTAGTTTGCCAAATTTTAATTGGTATGCTTGATGTGCAGCGAGAAAAAAAGAAAAAAAATTTAAAATAGAAGAACAAATAATAAAAAACGATACATTTGTATATATATATACATATATATTGGGTACATGTATAATTAGACAAGAAGATGCATTGAAAGCTCACCCACGCTCGTTTGTTTTCACAAAAACAAAGAAGGAAAGGAAAAAGAGAAACAAAGAGAAAAGAAAACGAGAGATAAAGAGAGGCGCATTAAAACATGGGGCTCTGCTGACGACTAGATCGTAGCAGCACTAAGCGCCCATCGGAGGAGCCGCCCACGACCACCTGCGGGTTTGTTGTGTGGCACGTAATGCTCTGCAGCTGACAGTCCGCGGGCAAGTTGACGGACTTCATCACGTTGAGGAAAAACGAGTGGACATAGAGGACGGACGACGACGACGGCGAGCCGGCCGCCGCCGTTTCCAGCGTTACCGGTGCCATCGCTCGTGGCACTCGCGTCCTTCTTGGCGGAGTTTGTGTGCAGGTTGCTATGAAGCGGTACGCAGTTGATAAGAAGAAACTGGTGCTCCGTCGCCGCCCAGCACGCAATGTGCCCCGGCACCGCAAGCGTGCGCAGCTTCTCGCCGTTGAGGCTGTACTGGTGAATGACGTGGTCCCTGTTGGAAGCGAAGAGGATGTTCGGCACGTAGCACGAGCTCTGGATGACGATGCGGTCGATGGGGTGCTGCTGCGGGTGGTGCAGCGTGTGCTCCAAGTTGCCGCGGCCGAGCGAGTGCAAAAAGAGCACACCGTCCACCGAGGCGGTCGCGACCACGTCGATGGTGGAGCTGACGGCCACGGCGCTCGGGTTGTCCTCGTGGCCGTAGATGATGAAAGACGGACTCACATCCAGCTGGTGCGGCCGCCCCGCCGCGAGACGGCACAGCCACACGACAAACGTCGTGTCCTCGGCGCCGGTGACCATGTAGTGGCTGTCGCCGCTCGTCGTCAGCCGCACGACGCGGCCGCTGTGGGCGCGAAGACGGGTGTCGCACGAGAGGCCGCTCAGCGGGCGCAGCACCACCGAGTGGTCAAAGAGGCCGCCGAGGGCGACGAAGATCTCGGACTCGAAGCAGAGGAGGGCGATGTTGTCGCCCACGCACGGGCCGTCGGCGAAGCGCGAGTTGTTCGGGATGACACCGGACGGCATCGGGCCCATCCGCCGCTCGTACTCCTCGGCGGCGTCGAAGCTGAGCGCCTCGTAGCTGCCGTAGTAGTTGCGCATCGTCGGCGGCAGCTCCTCCAGCGAGGGCGGCAGCGACAGCCGCCCCCCAGTCGACGGCGGCGCCGTGGGGTGCGACGTCGGCGTCGGGGCAGCCGACTGCGTCAGCGGCGAGCCGTACATGCGGCGGCGGTCCGCGGCACCGGCCCCGCCTCCGCCGCCGAGAGAGGCGGCGGCGCCGACCTCTCCGGCAGCAGCCGCGGCTGCGGCTGTTAGTGGCACAATGGGGCTTATCTGCACGCGCGAGAAGAAGGCGGCGCCGGAGCCGCTCACCACGATGAGGCAGTCGGCTCCCAGGAGCGACAGGTGCGCGATGCGCGAGAGGCCCCAGTGCAGCGGCAGCGTGCGCACGTTCACCGCCATGCCGAGCGGGTCCGCCAGCTCGTTCGGCCGCCGCTGGACGTGACTACGGCGGAACACCTGCATCGGCGTCTGGCCAATGTTGTCGTAGCTGTCGAGCAGCAGCTGCGGGTCGACCTCCAGCTCCATCGTCGCGCGGTCGACGTCCTCGTAGGTGTGCCAGTTGTACACATTGTGGGCCTCAATCGCCTTCTGCCCGCGCTGCTTGCAGCCGAAGATGAGGTCGATCCAAGAGTGCAGGTTGGCCGACACGTGGTCGGACTCCAGCGCGGCGCGCATGTGGTACACAAACTCATACGGACTGTTGTGCGCCCACGGCGGCAAATTGAGGTCGCGCATCTCGGTGCCGTCCTGCTTCTTGCCAAAGTACACGTCGTTGTGCGTCACGCACAGCTCGGGCATGTAGAAGAGCTCCGGGATCAGCTCGCGCGAGTCCTGGTGGCTCGTCAACAGCCCTTTGAAGGTCGACCCAATCGAGTGAAACATGCGGTTCGCGTGGTCGAAGTGGCCGCCCTGAAGCAGCACGTTCAGCGTCGTGTAGGGCTCCAGTCGGACGAGGTAGTAGAGCACGACCGCCACCGAGCTGTAGTGCGTCGGGAAGTGGAACGGGACGTCGCCCATCTCCTTCATGAGGTCGTAGCGGTGCTGCACGAAGGCCTTGCGCTCCGGCGCGCCGCAGATGCCGATCGGCTCCTCCAGGTTACGGAAGGTCTCGCGCTGCGTGAGGTCGAGCGTCTCGCTCGTGTAGTCGGCGAGCACCCACGGGAACACGGGGTACTGCGTCAAGTCGTTGAGCGACCGGCCCGCCAGAAAATTGAGCCACAGCAAATAGTCAAAGTTGGTCACTTCGCGGTTTCGCCACGAGTTCATTAAATCCTGACGGAGCGGCTCCCGCTTCATGTTTTCTTGAAAAACGTAGACGTTGGGCTGGCGGGTGTGCGGGTTCGACGCGCCGCGCTGCAGGAAGCGTGCGGCGGCCTGGTACAGGTAGTGCTCCTGGCGCCACGTCGCCTGGCACATCGCCTCCACCGCCGCCCGCATCACCGCTGCGTCGGAGAAGACGACAAAGTAGCTCTGCTTGCCTTGCAGCCACAGCTCCATCGCAGTGCGCCGCATGCGAAAGCGGCGGCCCGGCGCGATGTGCGTCAGGTGCAGCACGCTGAAGGCGAAGCTCTTCGGCTGGATGATGTACGGCTTCGCCTCCTCCGCCACCACCTGGTTGTACGATGTGTTGACGTCGTCGAAGAGGACGGCGACCTCGGTGCCGCAAAGCGTGAGCGTCGCGCTCCAGCAATGCATCATGTACGGTATCTCGCAGGCGACAGAAAATACATTCGAGCCTGGCGATCCCTTTTCACTCTTGGCCTCCGCGCCTCTCTCCGCACCCGCCGCCTTTACTGATCCTTTTCTCTTGTTTTTATTATTATGATTGTCATTATCATTATCCGTCATCGCAGCAGTGCCCTTTTGCGCAATTCGTGCCAACGTCGAATCATCCTCGTCGTTGCCTAGCTCGCCAGGGTACAGGGAGGCCGTGTAGCGCAGCGACAAGTTGCTCGTAAACCCGTTGTTCCACCCGACGTCTCGTTCGTTCTCCCCCTCACCCCCACTCCTACCGTCTCCGTCCTCTTCGCTCTCTCGCGCCGCCGATGTATTGTCGCCAAGCGCCAGCTCGTCCTCGTCCTCCTTGTCGCACGCGAGCAGCACGTCTTCGCCGCCGCGGAGCCGCAGCTGGCTGCCCTCGTTGACCTCCTCGGACGTGGTCCTGTCCGACGTGCCCGGCGTCAGCTGGCCCGGGCAGAGCGCCTTGCGGTGGTTGACGCCGTCGGGGTACGGCACGATGCGCCGGTGGACAAGCAGCTGCTCCTCGCCATGGAAAAGCCGCACAAAGCCGCCGCCGCCGTCGCTGCTGCTGCTGCCCCCACCGCCGCCGCCTGAAAGGACGTCGAGGCTGCGGTTCCAAATGGTGCCGCGTATTTGAGAAATGAAGTGCGTCCACGCGCCGAGGCGGAGCACCATGCTGAGCTTGCTCGCCGTCTGCACGTTCAAAAAATCGTTAATCGTGTCGATCGAAGTACTCCGCTCGAGGTTGCTCTCCGCCCGCTGCTGCTGCTGCTCCGCGCGAAGCCGCCGCACGTTCTCGTCGACGAGCTGCCGCACGTTGGCGTGCACGGCGGCGCAGTCCGAATTGCAGCCGAGCAGCACGCTCCGCAGCCGCGACGCCTCCTGCTTGCGCTCAACCTGTATCGTGTTCGACAAGGTCTTGTCGCTGATCTGCTCCTTTTCTCTGGCAATGACGCAGCGCTCCAAAAAGACGTTGTAGTCCGCCCGCGAGGCGACCTCGACAAAGTCGTGGAGCAGCAAGTCGCTCTGCACAATGTCATGCGTGGTGAGCCACTGCAGCGTCGTCTTGTGCACATGCTCGCTCCCCGACCACGCAAGGCTCTCGTCGGTCATCGAGGCTACAAAGATGTTCATTTGTTCAAACGAGCGCTTGTGCAGCACCATCAGGCTCTTCATGGAGTTCATGAGCTCAAAGTTACAGACCTGCGTGTCGGCCGACGAAGGCGTGCGGAGCCGGCGCATCATGAGGTCGTGCAGGGCGCAGAAGAGCGACATGCACATGGCGAGGGAGGAGTGCTCTTTGAGATCCACAAGCGTGCGGCGAATGATGGCCGCGAGCCCGCCGCCTTGTCCGGTGTCGACCAGCTCGACAAAGCGGTCCACGAGGGCGACGAGGGCGCTGATCACCGTCGCGTCGTTACGCACGAGCGTGCTGGCGACACGCACGAGGCGGCAGAAGAGACGCGGCATCCCGCCTTTGCGGGTCCGCGTCACGCCGGCGCCGGCCAAGGTGCTCGCCGTCCGCGCGAAGAGCTCCGCCGGCGTGGCGCCGAGCTGCCCGGTCGGCGCGCACTCGTAGTTGAGCAGCATCCGGCTCACACTCAGCAGGTCCGCGATCTTGAGGGCGAGCGCCATGTGCAGCCAGCGGCCGTCGGGCTCCTGCAGCAGTGCGGCCTTCTCGCTGCCGTGCGAAAGGCGCGACCCCATCACGTGGTGTGCCCGCTGTGCGTCGAAGTGGGACTTCGCCCCCTCGTCCTCGCCGTCCGCCTGCCGCTGGGGCACCATCACAAGCTCTTCCCACTCCTCGTAGCTGTACTTCAGCGTCTGTTCGTAAAAAGACGAGGTGATTGAGAAGGGGCCGCCGCTGCCGCCCACGTGCGCATCGCTGCTTCGTCTCGCCGTGGGCGAGGCAACAGCCCCTGCGGTGGCCGAGTAAAAGAGTACATCCTCCACCGTATTCACAAAGCTGAGCAGGTTTGAGAAGATGATGCGACTGCCAGCGCCGAGGTGGTACAGCGCGCCGTCGTCCTTGCCGTGGCGAAAGAGGCGGTTGCGGAAGCGGTCCGCGATGCGACAGAGAACGCTCTGCACGAGCACGAAGCACTTGCTTTCCTGCATGCACAGGACAAAGCCGTGCAGCTCGCGGTCGCCGTAGCTTTCGTGCGTGAGGACCTGGTACAGCGTCTCCGACATGATGTCCGACGCATACGCGTACACCTGCTCAGTCAGCGGCCGCGCGGTTGCCGGCTCCTCGCCAGCCTGATCGCACACGCTGCTGTCGCTCCTCACGTTGGCGCGCAGTTCCCGCTGCACCGCCACCTTGTGCGCCGTCCACTCACTCACGTCGAGGTCGAGCCGACCCGTCACGGACTCGACAAGGTCGCGCAGGAGCATGTACCAGCCCTGGACCTGCAGCAGGTGCCGCCACGCGTAGGAGTCGCGCTGCAGGAGCGTGAAGAGGTCGCGGAGGGCGTGCGCTTTGAGCACGTTGTCCGTGCTGCGCTGCAGTAGGCGCAGCAGAGGCCCAATAACAGGGGCAAAGGTAATCGCGTCCTTGGGCTGCAAGGGCGTGTACGTGTCTGCAAGCTCCTGGATGTGAAAGTTGCCGACAAGACCGGCGCGGAAGGTGAGGTAGAGCGCCGTGTCCACCGGAAACGACGCTGGCATGAAATCAGGGAGCCAGACGAGCGAGGTGTAGCGCGTTGTGTGCACCACCTCCTTCCCGACGGCCATGTGCGTGTTCATCAGCTCCTGCGTCCGCTTGGAGCGCGAGGCGAGCAGCAGAAACTGCAGGATGGCCTCCTGCCGCACCTGCTTGGAGGGCGAGTCGCGAATGAACGGGAGCAGCGCCGCGGCGTAGGCGTTGCGGCCCAGCAGCTGTGGGAGCGATATCGGCCGCGACTGCAGGAGCAGGCGTATGCGCCGCAGCACAAACGTGACGACCTCCTCGGTGGTGCACTCGATGAGCAGCTGCTCCGCCAAGTGGTGCACCACCTTGGCGTCGTCGATCGTAATGGGCTCGACCGTCAGCGTCTCGAAAAAGAGCATCCACTGCACCCGCAGGTCGCTCGCGCCCTCGTCGGTGCTGTTGATGTCGCGCACCATCTCCGCGACGGCGAACTTTTGTGCGCCGAGAAAGCGCATCTGCGCGCAGGCCTCGGCGTTCAGCGCGGCGAAGATGCGCTGCGCGTTGATGAAGATGAGCTGCGTCTCGATAGGACATGCATGCAGCAGATCCGCGGAGAGGAAAAAGGCGGTGTAGGTGGTCTCAAAGACGCCCGGGTGGGGCAGCACCTGTACGCAGATCTGCATGAGCTGCTCCGGGACGTCGACGGAGAGCAATGGGCCGAGCTGGCTGACGATGTACGAGAGGAGGGTCAGCACGGGCGAGTTTCGCATGTTGTCGCGCACGTACGGCACGGAAGCGAGGCACTTGACAATCTTCAAAAGATGGATCAGTGCCTTGCTCTTCTCGCCCTTCAGCGCCGCAGCTGCTCCGTGCTCTGGCGCGGCGCCCTGCACTCGTCCTCGCTGGACACAATCTCGTTTGGAGAAAAGGGCAGAGAGTTGACATTCAGGGTCAGCACCGAGAGCGGCAGGACGACGGAGAACATCCCGCCAAGGACGCCCATCGCGTCGGTGATGGACGTCGTGTTGCACACCAGCGTGCCCTCGTACGTGACGAGCCGGCTCTCGCGCGTCTTGCCGGAGAGCAGCGCGGAGAGGTTGTACAGCTGCCCCAGCTCGTTCAGCCGAGGGTCGATGCACACTAGCGCCTGATCGGCGAGGTGCTTCTCGACGCCAACGTCGCCGGAGGCCACGGTCGGCGCGCCGCCGCTCCACACCGGCTCGGCCACGGGGCTCGCCGCGGGGGTTCCTTTCGTGGGCAGCGCCGGCGGCGCCCACGCGGCGCCGTGTGAGGCGGGCGACAGCACCAGCCCCACGCGCTCCGCCTCCGTCGGCGAGGCCACCGCGCCCTGATGCTCATTGACGTTCTTCGAAAAGATGCCGCTAATGTCCTTCGCCGACAGCGGCCGCACAAAGAAGTACATGGCGGTGAGCTGGCCAGAGAAGGCGCACAGCGTTGTGAAGTTGCGAATGTCTTCGCTGCGCGCCCCGATGAAGAGAAAGCCACGCGTCAGCGACGGGTACTCGACGGCATTTTTGAAGCGGCATGGAATCTCAACGCCGTCGATGTAGATCTGGAACAGTGACTTGGTGGTGTGGAACGAGTGCGGCAGAAGGGCGCTGGCGTCGCGCCGGTGCACCATCGTAATGTGGTGCCACTGGTTGAACGCGGCGGTGTCCATTTCCAAGTTGACCTCCACCGTCCGGCCCTCGGTCCACGGCGCCGAGGCATGTCCACCACTACCGCCGGCGCCGCTCATGCTACTGTTGCTGCTGCCGCCTGCGCTACTACTGCACGTGGTCCCCCCTCCCACGGCACCGCCCCGCAGACCGGCGAGGGACGTGCGGCGCCCCGGGCTGTGCGGCGACGGCGGCGACGAGCCGTACACGAGTCGCAGCCGCTTTTCAGCGGTGACACCAAAACGGTGAAAACACTCTGCAGCTCAACGTTCTGCAGCGAGTAAAGGGAGTGCCAGACGTGGTGATAGGGGCCGTGCTGCGGCGGCGCCTCGAAGCGCGTCCACATGGAGACGGTGTAGCCGTCCGCCGGGAACTCCTGCAGCGTCGCCTTCACACCAACCTGGCCGCTGCCGCGTCGCAGCGCCAGGTAGGCGCGCGGGTCGTTCTGGCGCTCCAGGCAGTTCGACGCAGCGGCGCCGAGAATCTGCGTGGCGGTCGCCACCATCCAACGCCGCACTGAAAGATCCTTTTCGTTGATGATTGTCAGCAAAAACTGCTTCAGCTGGCGCACGTCAATGTGCGTGCTCGCAATGGTGATGAGGAACGAGTGCAGCGTGGCCGACAGCGGGGTATACCGCAACAGCAGCAGCAGCGGGCACAGCGCATCAAAGAGGCCGCACTTGGAGGACAGGACAACGCCGGTGGGGCAGCCAGCCCACGACTGCTGCAGCAGGTTGAAAAAGTCAGAGAGGGCATCGAGGTGGTAACTCTCGAGCGCCGCCAGGCCCGCAAACGTGCGGGCAAGCGCCGTGAGCACCCGCGGGTTCTGGACCACGGCGAGCACGCTCGACCTGCCCGTCATCACCTCCTCCCGCACAGCCGTGACGTCGCCCTCGAAGACGAGGGACATGATGAGCTGGGTAAAGCCGCGCCAGTTTTCTGGCTCGGCTGCCATCCACGCCATCTTCACCGTGAGCACAAAGTCCGCTTCGCTCATGCAGCGGAAGAGGACGGCGCGCGCGTTCGGGTTGCCCTTCACGAGGCACACAATGGTGCTCACCACCTCGACCAGGCCGCGCCGTGTGGTGCTCGCGTCCTTCCAGGGCAGCGAGATGCGGTGCACAAGGCGCACAAAGTACTCGCTACCGTCTGTGCCGCGAAAGAGCACACCTTGTAGCGAGCGCAGCGGCCCGCAGCGACGCGCCTCGTTGTTTTCCTGCAGCCGGTGGGCCGCGCGCCGCATCGAGCGCAGAAGTGACCGCAGCACCCCGTCCTTCGCTGCTGAATCTAGCTGCGTGAAGGCGGCCAGCCCATCTCGCTCGTCGCCACTGCTGCAGCAGACCTGCTCCACCAACTGAAGGTCCTCCTCGGAGGTCATCGTGCCCACACACGCGTCGAAGACCGCCCACAGACACGTCACCACCGCGTTCAGCTCCTCAATCGTCGTCGGCGCCTGCGCCGTGGAGTAGGTGAGCACGTGGGCGAGCAGGTCCACCGCCTCCGCCTGCAAGAGCGGATGGCGCAAGAACGTGAAGAGTGCCATAGGATGTCGCGCCAGCACCGTCTTCTTCACGGCGCTCTCCCGCACCAGCTCGTCGAGGAGCACGCGAACCCAGTGCGTGAAGACAAGCGACTCCGCTGGGGCCGGGCTTTCCGCCGGCTGCAGCAGCGGCGGGTGCCTGCTCTCTCCCTTGCGCTCGTAGGAAGCGGTGAGGCTCCCCTCGAGGCTGTGCGACACCCTGGCCACCGCCGCCGCCGCCGGGCCGAACAGCTCCGGGGCGCTAGTGAGCAGGTGCAGCAGCTTCATGAAGGCCTGCTCGTTCAGCAGCGCTGCCAGGGTGTCGTCCGCGTTCGCGCCGTACAGCGCCTCGAGCAGCACCACCAAGTAGCACGACAGCTGCTCGTCTAGCCGGGCAAGACTACAGCACGACGACGTCGGAGCTGCCACAAGGCTGCGATCATAGTCTCCACACTCTAGTTGTTGTTGTTGTTGTTGCTGTTGGTAGTGACGTTGGGAAACAAAGGCTGCGAAATACGATTGTATACAAGAGAGCAGGCAAGAAACCACTTCATCTACGTCGTTCAGTGCGGGGACAACGCGTTCGTTATAGAGGCTTGCGGCCTTGCCGTCGCCATTGGTCGTCACTTCGGGTATGACGCCTGTTTTCGTGTACGAAGGCCACACGTAGCTGCAGATCGCATTGCGCACAAACCGCAGCGCATAAAACCGGGTGGCACTGTCGCAGTCAACGAGGCGGAAGCGCTCTTCTTTGCCAGCAAAGACGGCGTAGAGACCGCCCGCGACGAGGCGGTGATAGTCGTCGATGAAAAAGTACCCACGCCCGTTGGGTAGGTCTCGCCGCCTGCTCGCCACGCCATCGGAGGATGCGTGTGCCTCAGACGGCTGATGATGGCAGCGTGCAAAAGAGCGCGTCGCGTACTTCAAGAGCATCTTGTAGAGAACCGTGCACGTGCTACCCGGCAGTGCAGCGCTCTTCTCCATTGCGCTCACCTCCGCATCCTCCTCCTCCTCCCTCTTACCCTCTGTCCCCGCGCATTCGAGAGAAGAAGAATTCGGAGAAGCAGACGTGAGGGAGAGGAAAGCCCGCAGCAGCAAGGTGTGGAGCTGATCGAGTACATTGCACGCGTGCGGGTTGGCGTCCATCTGCTCATTCACGCGCACTTCCAGTCGCACATCGAGCAGGCGCAGAAAACAGTGGGCGGCCTCGTCGATGGTATCGTCGGCGGAGCAGTGGTCCGGCGCATCCTGCGCCGCGGACCACAGGCTCTTGCACGTCGCCACGCAGGCGGAGGCGAAGTTGCTGTCCAGCACCCCCTTCGTGGCAGAGCCAGTGGCAGTGCTGCCTGCGGCGCCGCTGCGGTGGTGCGATGAGACAATCTTTTTTAAGTACCCGCTGCACTTTTTCAGCTCAGCAAGCGGCGGGCGCTGGTCATCGAGAACGACACTGCCTCCAGCGCTGTCCACATGTGCCCCTCTTCCCCCTTCTGCGCTGCTCTCGCTGCGATCCCCCTGCGCGGCGGCAAGAGCTCCAGCGTTGGCAGCCTGCGTGGACGCAGACAGGGTTTCGAGAAGAGCTAAAATGGAAGCCGCGCTGTCAACAAAGTGAGCGCTGCTTATTGTTTGGATGGTGGTGGCAGGGTTTCTCGCCAGCATGTCCGCAGTGAGCGCGAGCCCGGCAGAAAGCTGCGGGACCAGGAAATCAATCAGCGCGCGGGTGTGAGGCTGGTGCGCCGCGTGGCCCGCCAGCAGCCGCATCGCGCTCAGCACCATGTTGCACAGCCACTCCCACTTCTCCTCCTCCCACGGCAGGTAGCGCAGGAGCTGAAAAATGGACACAACGGTGGAGGCCTGCGTGGCCAGCATCTCGCGACTTAAGGGGGGATCGCCCTCTTGGAGTGACCCCTTTTTAGCTTCCTCTTTGCACGCGTATAAAAGAATAGGGGCCAGTTCCGCCGACAGCGCCTCTCGGCTTTCGGTACCAAGCGCCCTCACCATCCCTCGCGACCTCGCGGTGGGACTCGGTGGCGGGCTGCAGGGCTTCTCTGGCGTCGTCCTGCGGTTGGTCAGCTCCGCGTTGGTCATGCCTGTCGCGCGACGCGCGGCCGCCCCTGTCCGTGGGGCGGGCGTGAAGAGAGCGAGCAGCAAATAGAGCAAACGGTGCAGCAAGAAGGGCGAGGGCGGCTGCCGCCGCACGTCCTTCTCATGTGCGTCCTCTCCCGTCGTGCGCCCGAGCACGTGCCGCCCGACTGCGCGCAGCGTCTTCGCGACGCACTCATCCATCCGCTCTTGGGTGTCGTGCTGAATCAGCTGATTGACGGACTCGCCGTCTAGCTTCGCGAGGGCGCACCACGCTGGTAGGGCGGCGGTGGCAAACTGAAGCAGCTGCACCGTGCTGCCTTCCGCCGCCACCCGGTGCCACCGCGCGAGCAGCATGCGCAGGATCTTGATGGGCAGTCGGGCCGCGCGCGCCGTGATGGTAACGGCGGTGCTGCCGCTGCCGCTGCCGCTGCCACTGCCGCCGCTGCCACTCGTGCCCAGGGGGGAGGATGTCAGGGACACCACCATCCCGTGAGTCGAAATGGGGGACAACGCGCCAACCTCGTCTCTGCCGCGCTGCGCGCAAGACCACAAACTTTCTGTCGGGACCACCTCCGCTGCGGACAGGTAAAGCTGACTGGAGGTGTCTAGAAACGACCCGTAGTGCTCGTACACCAGCTGCTCCATCTCCGCCTCCACAACACGTGAGAGGGCCGGCGCGCCGCTCAGGCGCGTGCTTGTGCTGGTGCTCATGCCGCTCGCCGACGCGTCAGCAGCGACGTGGTTATCTTCTCTGTCCTCCAATTCCATCTCCGCCAGCTGTAAGCACTGGCCCATGCGGAAGCCAAACGTGGTGCCTTGCAGGAATTCTTGCAACTCCGCCTCCTCGTGCGCCTCCTGCCGCTCCCGCTGCTGCAGCGAGCGAAAAGCTTCGGTTGGGGTTCGCGCGGCCCGTCCCTGATGTGCGTCGCCGCCACCCGCTGCGCCACTGACCTCCCGCGACGCAGCGTCGCCCTGTCTACGGTTCGGATTCCCTGTGAGAACGCGGGACAAAAACCTGTACATTTTTTTTTCCTCGCTTTTTGCTCGCCACCACGCACAAGCACTAAATGATTTTTTTTTTTTGAAAAAAAAAAGAAAATACAGCAAGTGAGCTTTTGTATAAAAGAAAAAAAAAATGATTGAAAATGTAAAGTTAGAGATGCAATGAGAAGGAAGAAGAAGAGAGCGCAACTAGATGATTTACTATAAATGTATATATGTATATATATGTATATATTTATTTGTATATCTCTGTCTCCTTCTTCGTCGCACCTTCGCTGTCCTTTTCGTGCAGATATGATTTCGGGCTAAAACAAGAAAAACTATATTTGTCTAAAAAGTATCAAAGAGTAAAAAAAAAGAAATATATAGTTATATATATATATATGTATATTTATAGTGACAATAATAGGCTGTATACACTAAAATCCTGATGCTACAAGAGTGCAAAGAGAGAGGGAGAGGAAAAGAGTCAAGTTCATCTAAACTACTTATTTACAACATTATAATATGCAGCAGGAGGCTAAAAGCCACTCAGGGGGCAAAAGGAAAAAAAAAAAAAGAGCGAAAACCGAAGAAATTAATTACAAGAACAAGAATAGTAGTAATAAAGTACGCGGTTCTCATTTAAAAAGTTTTTTTTTCCAGTAAAAATAGGGGGAAACAGAACAAGTTCACAGAAGAAGAAAAGTATATATATATAAAATTATAAAGTGCAGAAAATCGATGCGTTTTTGTAATTGTTTTATCTCGACTTAATCCA
>AUXK01000157.1:0-12879 GCA_000482165.1 Strigomonas oncopelti | reverse complement strand
AGTTCATTCACTGTTTTTTTTTTTTTTTTTTTTTTCTCTGTGATTGTGTCAGTTTTCTCATTTGCTTATTGCTTCTCGATATTATACTATTGTTATTATTGTTGTTTCGTGTCATTGTTGCTGTTATCTTCGGTGGTGTTGTCAAGAACCGTCTCACATCAGTATGGCGCGAGGAAAGCTCTCTCCCGTCGTGGACGATGCTTTTTCGGCGACGGAGAAGGCTATTAAAAAACACATTGGTGGCGAGATTGCGGAGAAAGACAAAAAGTCGAGCTCCACGCTAGAACTGAGCTTCACGAACGGCGGCCGGAGTGAAGTGGAAATCGCGGAGGTCATACTGCGGGCCGTGGTCAAGGCGTCGTGCGGCTCCGAAAAGGGCGCGACGCGCGTGCCTGCCGGCGAGGTGGATGTGGACGCCAGCGGGAAGCTCGCCGTGCTGAACTTTAAGAACGTTGTCGTCGTGAAAGCCTTCAACTTTGGGGAGCTGCCCTCCGACAACGCTGGCATCTCGGCAATTGCCGAGGCCACCTACATTCGCTACCTGCAAAAGAACTCCAAGCTGTCGGCGTACGGCATCGGCGCCATGCCCAAGTGCCTGTTGCAGAACAACACGTCGCGCCTGGACGTGTGCATTGGCGGCTACGTCGTCTTTTCGCTCACGTCCAAAGACGGGCGAAACTACAAGGCGCGCTTGTTCGCCCCGTGCCTAGAATCTACGCTGAGCAACATGTGCAGTGCATCCTTCACGAAATCCGTGCTGCCCAAGCAGTGGCGCAAGCTGGACGAGCTCGAGCCTTTCCAAATCGCAGACCTGCTGGAGGAAAACCAGGGTGTCATTTCGGACTACTGGAATGGCAGCGCACAGGACGACAAGGCGAAGTCAGAAACCATCTTCCTCATGACCTCCGTCGGCTCCGACATCTCGGCCTACTTCAAGAAGAAAACCGATGCGGCCGGTGGCGCCTACACGGGCGAGAAGAACGTGGTCGACCAGGCGCTCAGCTGCTGCGATGACTGGATCACCACGTGCTTCAAGCTCACCACGATTGACTGGGGTGCGCAGTGGGGCGGCACGCGCTTCGCCGACGTCGGGCTCGGCCAGGTGCGTGAGCGTCTGCGCGTCGTGATTGACCTCCGCGAGCTGGTCGACGAGGTGAACCAGCTCCTCGACCCAAACGATTTCCGCAGTTTGAAAATGGACACTCTGTGGGAGGCCTTTGGCGGCATCGACCTCTTCGCGACGACGGCTGCCGCGCAGAAGCTGTGGGAGATCGGGCTGCACTCGTACTATCGGCGCCTGGAGCCCGTGGAGCACCGCTCCGCCGCGGCGCTCCGCGACTTCTTCGCCTCCCGCGGCAACCTTGCGCCGCAGACGGTCCTCCACGAGTTCTCTGACTTTCGCCAGCTGGTAAAGCGCCCCATCGTGGCGAAGGAGCTTATTTCGGAGCGGGACGGGTTCCTCTCGAAGCTGAACGAACGGCTGCACGCCATCCGCCTCGAGTTCGAGCACCGCGCGGAGAGCACGGAGGACGAGCACGTCCTCGAGGAGGAGGACCGCCGCTGCCAAGCCGGTCGCTTCATGCCGGGCGTGGTGAACAACATCATCTGGCTCCGGCAGCTCCGCGGCAAGGTCGAGGAGATGATCCAGATGTGCTCGTCCATCTTGTCCGACCTCGGCAGCTCGTCCGACTTTACCGAGTCCGCGAAGCACCTGCTCGAGGAGATCGAGGACTACGAGCAGGAGACGTACCGCGACTGGGTGCAGGATGCGGAAATGAACAAGGACTCCCTCACGCTCGACGCGAATGCGCCGCTGATGGAGATCGACAGGGCGGGGCAGGTCGAGGTGAACTACTCGGAGCGGCTTGTCCAGCTGCTCAAGGAGGTGCGTGTGTTCGGCGCCCTGGGTTACCGCGTACCCGCCGAGATCGCGAAGATGGCCAAGAAGGGTCTCCAGTTCTACGCCAAGGGCGTGGCGCTGAAGCAGGTGGCGAACACGTACAACTCCATGACAGAGGACATCATTCCCTCCACGCGCGCGATGCTGCTCGAGCCCGCGTTCGCCTTCGAGAAGGTCATCACGGCGGACAGCGCGAGCAAGCTGACGTGGAAGAGCAAGGAGGAGGCGGACCGCTTTCTCGTCAAGCTGCGCAAGGCTTCGCAGACGCTGAATGAGGCCAACCGCCGCATCCACAAGCTGCACCGCGAGTTTGAGCAGGTGGTGGTGGACCTCTTCGACATTGACCTGCTCAACGCACGCGAGCGCTGGATGAACAAGGCGCGCGTGATTCGCGAGAAGATCGAGACGTGTGGCTTCCACAACACCGAGAACTGGCGCCAGTTCTGGGACGCGCAGGTGTACAAGGCACTGGAGAGCCAGTACAGGAAGGGCCTCGAGGGGCTGCACGAAAACATCGGCGAAATCAAGGCCGACGTCGTCTTTGACGGCGAAAGCGGCCAGGCGGTGCTGCGTCCTTCGCTGGAGTTGATCCGCCAGCAGTACTACGCGCGGATCAAGGACTTCATGACGTTTCCAAACCGCTTCCAAGGGTGCGGCAACCAGGACATCTTCAGGGCCATGCCGTCGTGCAACGAGGCGGAGATTTTTTCCGTTCTCTACCACGCCTCGGAGCTGTTTCGCGCGGTGCAGAAGGAGCTGCGCCGCTTCACGCCGATGCTCGTCATCGGCCGCTGCGGCAAGCACGGCAACCCGACGCTGGAGCGAATTGTCGGCGCCTCCTTGACCGAGGTGCAGCACTGGGAGCAGAGCTTCCGTCTCATCAAGCAAAAAGGCAAGGAGATTAACGCCGAGGACCTCTTCATCAAGTGTGGGTGCATCTCGCTCTGCACGGCGGGCCTCAAGGGCACGGTGGAGGAGCACCTGTCCAAGCTGACCGAAGCGCTTAAGAGCACGCTGAAGGTGAGCGCCGAGAGGCACCTAGAGGCCATCGACGGCTACCTGACCAAGGTCTCCCGCTGCCTCGATAGCAAGCTCACCAAGCTGGACGAGATCGGTGAGGCTAACATTTTGTACGGCGAGCTGATGGAGCAGCGGCCCGCGATGGAGGTGGAGTTCCACCACTTCTACAACAAGAATGTGCTCCTGCAAAGCATGACGGGCAGCGCCGGACTCGACTTTTCCAAGACGAAGGACACGTGGGACGGTTACATGAAGCGGCTCGACTCCCACGAGAAGGAGGTGGACGACCAGCTGACGAAGCTGAAGCTGACCGTCGAGGAGACGGTCAAAAGCTGGCGCAAGGACGTGGAGCGGTTCGGGAACCAGTGGCAGGAGCTGAAGCCGAAGGACATTCGCGCCGAGAGCCCTCTCGCCTTCGTTACGGCGAAGAAGGAGGAGCTCCAGGCGCTGAAGGACACCGGCGCGGAGTGCGTCAAGCAGTGCCAGTACTTCCAGCTCGACGACCCGGACATGCAGGAGATTGACGACTTGGAGCGCGATATTGAGGACTACTACAACATGTGGGGGATGCTCGGCACCTTCCAAGACGAGGTGCAGGCCCTGTGCAAGGAGTCGTGGATCAGTTTCCGCTCGAAGATCTACCGCTTTGAGGACTTTGTGAAGCTGTGGCAGGACAAGCTGAAGGAGATCCCATCGAACCCCGTGACGGTGCACATCCGCACCATGCTCGAGAAGTGGGGCCGCTGTGTGCCGCTGCTCAAGTTCGTCCGCGGCGAGGGCTTCACCCCGTCCCACTGGACGGAGCTCTTCTCGCTGCTCAAGCTGAAGAACGTCACGCAGGACACGGTCAACTTTGGCCAGATTCTCGACAAGTACGAGGTAATGCTGCGCGACGAGGCCGCGATCAAGAAGCTGCACAGCAGGGCGCAGGGTGAGGCACAGATCCGCGAGGCCCTGGACGACGTGCGGGCGTGGGGCACCGAGGCCCGCTTCACCGTCATCCCCCACCCAGATCGCCCCGGCGTCGTCCTCATTACGGACTGGAAAGACACGCTCTCGGCGCTGAGCGACAACCAGGCGCTGCTGCTGAGCATGAAGGAGTCGCCGTACTTTAGCATCTTCGCCAACGACGCGAACAAGTGGGAGGAGCGCCTCTCCACGCTGGACGAGTACCTGCGGCACATGAACCAGATTCAGCGCAAGTGGGTCTACCTAGAGCCCATCTTCCGCCGCGGCGCGCTGCCCAACGAGCAGGAGCGCTTCGTGCGCATCGACCGCGAGTATTTGCAAATCATGACGGCCGTGCAGGCGGACCCGCGTCTGATGAGCCTGGCGGAGCACAAGGAGTTTAAGAGCATTCTCAAGAATGTGTTCGAGCAGCTCGAGCGGTGCCAAAAGTCGCTCAATCTTTTCCTGGAGGAGAAGCGTGACAGCTTTCCCCGTTTCTACTTTATCAGCGACGACGACCTTCTTGAGATTTTGGCGCAAAGCAAGAACCCGACCGTTATTCAGTCGCACCTCAAGAAGCTGTTCATGGGCATCCACAGCGTGCAGTTTGATAACCAGAAGGAGAACATTCTTCGCATCCAGTCCCTCGAGGGCGAGGTCGTCCCGCTCGAAAAGCCCGTGCGCATCACCGACGACGTGGAGACCTGGCTGGCACAGCTCGATGTCGAGATGAAGAACACGTTGCAGGCGCACCTTGTGCGGTGCGTCGCCCGCACCGACATCGGCACGTACGCCTCGCAAATCCTGTGCACGGCCGAGATGGTGAATTTTACGAAGCGCACCGAAGACGCCATCCGCGACGGGAAGTCGGGCGCGCTGGGCAAGCACAAGACGAGCCTGCAGGCCCAGCTCCGCGAGCTGACCGCGTTTGCCGGCGGCAACAGCGACCCGCTCATCGGCATCAAGCTCAAGGCGCTGATCATGGACCTCATTCACAACATCGAAGTGGTGGAGCTGCTCATCGCGAACAACGTCGAAAAGGAGACGGACTGGCTGTGGAAGAAGCAGCTGCGGTTCTACTTGGACAGCAAAAACGTCTGCGTGCTGCGCATGGTGGACGCGGAGTTCAGGTACAGCTACGAGTACCAGGGCAACGCACCGAAACTCGTCCACACGCCTCTGACAGATCGCTGCTACATGACGCTGACGCAGGGCATGCAACTCGGCTACGGCGGCAACCCGTACGGCCCCGCAGGTACAGGCAAGACGGAGTCGGTCAAGGCCCTGGGCAATGCGATGGGGCGTCAGGTGCTCGTGTTCAACTGTGACGAGGGTATTGACTTCAAGTCGATGGGCCGCATCTTCACCGGCCTTGTCAAGTGCGGCGCGTGGGGCTGCTTCGATGAGTTCAACCGTCTCAAGGTGGACCAGCTGTCCGCGGTGTCGCAGATGATCCAGGTGATCCAGGAGGCGCTGAAGAACGGTGACGCGCGCTGCCACCTCCTCGAGCGCGACATTGACGTCAACCCGAACGCCGGCATCTTCGTCACGCTCAACCCCGCCGGCAAGGGCTACGGCGGGCGCAGCAAGCTGCCCGACAATTTGAAGCAGCTCTTCCGCTCCATCGCGATGAGCGCGCCGGATAACGAGCTCATCATGGAGACGATCCTCTTCAGCGAAGGGTTTGAGCACGCGAAGAACTTGGCCCGCAAGACGGTGGAGATCTTCAACCTTTCGCGGCAGCTCCTCTCTTACCAGCAGCACTACGACTGGGGTCTGCGCGCGATGAAGGCGGTGCTGCGGCTTGGCGGCAGTCTCATTCACGAGTTCCTCATGGACCGCGTCGCGGGCAACATCAAGGCGACGAGCGACGAGGTGCTACAGAAGGAGAGCGAGATTATCATCAAGTCGCTCCGCGTAAACACGCTGTCCAAGCTCACGTTCAACGACGCCATTTTGTTCAACAAGCTGCTGAGTGACATCTTCCCCGGCGTTCCTGTCCTCGAGATCGACTACAAGGCGCTGCGCACCGCGATTGAGGACTCCATCAAGGAGATGAATCTGCAGCTCGTTGAGGGTCAGATTCAGAAAATACTCCAGCTCTACGAGGCCCTGCGCCAGCGCATGGGTGTCGTGCTGGTCGGGCCGAGCGGCAGCGGCAAGAGCACGCTGCTCAAGGTGCTGCGCAAGGCGATGCAGCGGCTCGGCAAGAAGGTGCCGCTGTACGTTGTCAATCCGAAGGCGCTGCCGCGCGAGCAGCTGCTCGGCCACATGGACCCCGACACCCGCGAGTGGTACGACGGCGTCATCACGGAGGCCGCGCGGCGGGTGGTCAAGGAGGACGCCAGCGTCCAGTCGTGGGTCTTCTGCGACGGCGATATCGACCCCGAGTGGGTCGAGTCGCTCAACTCCGTGCTCGACGACAACAAGCTGCTGACCATGCCGAACGGCGTCCGCATCCAGTTCGGCGACAATGTCAACTTTCTCTTCGAGACGCACAGCCTCGAGTTTGCGTCGCCGGCGACGGTGTCGCGGATGGGCATCATCTACCTGTCCGAGGAGGACGTGGACCCTAAGACGGCCGTCGCGTCGTGGCTGCTGGACCAGCCGGAGGCCGCGCGGGAGCAGCTGCAGAGGTGGATTGACGATTACTTCTACAAGGCCATCGACTCGCTAGTCGCGACGGAGCGGCTCGTTGTGCAGACCACCCGCACCGGCCTCGTTATGTCGGGGCTCAGCCAGCTGCAATCCTGCGCGACCAAGGCGCAGTTTGCGCTCGCCCTCATCTACGGCCTCGGGTCCTACCTGCCCGAGGAGGCACGCAAGGACTACGCCAAAGACATTCTCTACCTTGTCGGCGAGAAGGCGCCCGACGCGAAAAACCCGCTCGACTTCAAGTACGACAAGGACGGCGGCCGCTACGTCGGATTTCAGTTTGAGCCGTCGTTGGACCTGACGGTGGAGGAGCTGCACCGCACGCCCATGATCGCCACGGTGGAGTGCCAGCGCGCACTGGCGATCATGGAGGCGTGGTCGCAGCCGCTGAAGCCTGGCGTGTACCGGCCTTTTATCCTGGTCGGCCCCGAAGGCTGCGGCAAAACGATGCTGCTCAACAACCTCTTCGCGAACAGCATCAACACCCGCGTCGCGACGGTGAACTGCTCGGCACAGACGGAGGCCATCCACGTCATTCAGAAGCTCAAGCAGACCTGTGCGATGTTCAACTCGACGCAGGGCAAGGTGCTGCGCCCCAAGGACGCGGACCGGTTGGTCATTCTGCTGAAGGACCTCAACTTGCCAAAGCCGGACCGCTACGGCACGGTGCAGCTCCACTCGCTCCTGCAGCAGCTGATTCTCTACAAGGGCTTTTACGACTCGGACTTGGAGTGGGTCACCGTCGAGCGCGTCCAGATCGTCGGCAGCATGAACCCGCCGGGCAGCATGGGCCGCTACCCCGTCGCGCCCCGCTTCCTCGCCATCACATCCGTCCTCTGCGTGTCGTACCCGCCCAAGGAGTCGCTGCAGCTCATCTACACGGAGTTCTTTAACATAATGATTCAGAGCGAACGGCTGCAGCTGAGCATGCCGGGCAAAGGCGCGGCGGACATTGCCCGCGTCATGACAACCGTGTACGAGCTCATTTCGGCTCGCTACACGGTCGACGTCGCATCGCACTACATCTTCAACCCGCGCGACATTACCAAGTGGGCGCTCAACCTCCTCAACTACCAATCCGAGGACATCGGCGACGCCATCGCGTACGAGGGCCGCCGCATCTTCGTAGACCGCCTCGTGACCAGCGAGGACCGCGTCAAGCTAGCCAAGATTATCAAGGACAACATTTCCTTCCTGGTGGGCCACCGCGAGTCGCCCTCCGACAAGGAGACGAGGTTCTACGTCTCGTGGCTCGACGGGGCGCCGGCGGGGAAGAAGAAGCTCGTGGGCTCGTCGCTCGAGGACTTGAAGAAGTCGGCCGAGGTGGCCTCGCTCAACTTCTCGCGCGAAAATGCGGACCTGAACATTCAGCTTATCCCGGAGGTCTGCGCGTGGATCGCACGCGTCGACCGCGTGCTGTCGCAGGAGCGGGGCAACATTCTGCTCGTCGGGCGCTCCGGCGTCTGCGCGTCGGAGATTGTGCGCCTCGTTGCGTACAACAGCCGGACAGAGGTGGTCACGCTCGGCCTCACGCGCGACTACAGTGTGAAGCAGTTTAACGCGGAGCTCAAGAGTGCCATGACCAAGTCGGGCGTCGACGGGCAGAGCATCGTGCTGCTCCTCGAGGACTTCAACTTTTTCAACCCCCAGTTTCTGGAAAGCGTGAATTCGCTCCTGTCCTCCGGCGAGGTGCCTGGCCTCTTCGCTCCCGAGGAGCAAGAGGCGCTGCTTGGTCCGCTGAAGGAGGACGCTCTTGGCGAGGGAATGACGGCGTATAACTACTTTGTCGACCGCATTGCCAAGTACCTGCACATTGCCGTTGTCATGGACCCAACTAACCGCAACTACGAGCAGCAGTGCCGCTCGAACCCCGCCCTCTTCACGCGCAGCAACGTGTACTGGATGGGCACGTGGGACTCGGGCAGCCTCAAGGTGATCCCACGCATCATGATCGGTGACGTTTACGAGGCGCTCGACAAGCGCGACGACAAGAAGGACTTCAGCCTCACGACGGAGCTGGTGCACCTGCACCGCAGCTTTGGCGAGAAGTTCGCGCCGCAGCACTTCAAGGTGCTGTGCCTCACCTACGAAAATCTCTTTAACCGCAAGAGCAAGGAGGTGGTCGACGGCGTCGCGCGGCTGCAGAGCGGTGTGTCGAAGCTCGACGAGGCGCAGGAGAACGTGGACAAGATCGCATCTGACGTCAACGAGAAGAAGCAGCTGCTCGAGGTCAAGCAGAAGGAGGCGGACGAGGCGCTGAAGGAGATCCAGGCCAAGATGGAGGAGGCGAGCGAGCAGAAGCGCGGGATTCACAAGGTCCAGAAGGAGCTCGACAAGGAGCAGGTCGCCATTAAGGAGCGAAAGGTGGTCATCGAGGACCGTCTGAGCGGGATTCAGCCCGTCCTCGACGCGGCCCTCTCGGCTGTCAGCTCCATCCGCTCGGACCACCTGGCCGAGCTCAAGTCGATGAAGCAGCCGCCGGCCGCCGTGCAGGACGTGATGGAGGGCGTCATTATCCTGATCAGCGGCGGCAAGACGACCGACACCACGTGGGCCGGGATTCGCAAAATCCTCGCCGGCGACATCAAAGGGCAAATTCTGAACTTCAGTCTCGACGACGTCGACGCGGGCACCCGTGGCAAGGTCGAGGCGTTCATCGCCGCCAAGGCCAACTCGTTCAAGCGCGATGTGATCGGGCGCGCCTCGAAGGCGGCGGCCCCGATGGCGGAGTGGCTCAAGGCCGTCGTGGAGTACAGCAAGGTGCTCGAGACGGTGGCGCCGATGCGCGCGGAGCTGAAGGAGTACGAGGACAATCTGAAAAAGGCGCAGGAGAAGAAGAACAAGTACGAGGCGAAGCTCGCCAAGGTGGAGGAGAAGGTGGAGAAGCTCAAGACGCGGTTCGCCGAGAAGACAACCGAGGCGGAGCGCCTGCGCACTCAGCTGGAGCAGGCCGAGTATCTACTCAACAACGCCACGGAGCTCATTGCGAAACTCAGCACGGAGCACAAGCGGTGGGTGGAGCAGATGAAGTCTATCAGCGCGGAGCTGGAGCTGCTACCGCGGCGGTGCCTGCTGGCCGCCGGCTTCGTGACCTACCTCGGGCAGCAGCCCGAGAACGTGCGCGAGCAGACGCTGGGCGAGTGGAAGGAAAAGGTGAAGCTGAAGGAGTTCAACTTCTTTACCTTCCTCAAGGAGGAGAGCGTGCAGCTGCACTACAAGGCGCAAGGTCTCCCCGGCGACGAGCTGTCGATGGACAATGCCGTGCTGATTGAGGAGCAGATGAACACGCCCCTGATTGAGGACCCCTCCGGCCAAGCGACGGAGTGGCTTCTGAACCACCTCAAGGCGGAGAAGGTGGTGGTAGAGAAGTGCAGCATCTCGGAGGAGCGGTTGGTGTCGGCGCTTGAGCTGGCGCTGCGGTTCGGCAAAAAGTTCATCGTCACCGATGTGGACCGCATCGAGCCCTTCATGTACCCCATTTTGCGAAAGGAGCTGCACAACGAGGGCACGAAGCGGGTCATTCAGATTGGTGACCGCCGCACCGTCGACTACGCGGACGGGTTCCAGCTGTACTTGGTCACCCGCTCGAGCGACCTGCGCGTCGCGCCGGACATCTTGAGCTTTCTCACGCCGGTGAGCTTCACCATCACGCAGAGTGGGCTCGAGGGGCAGTTCCTCGGGCTGACCATCCAGCACGAGCAGCCGGAGCTGGAGAAGCAGAAGCTGTCCGTTCTTGAGAAGGAGGAGAAGCTGAAGATGCAGCTCGCCGACCTGGAGCAGAGTCTGCTGAACGACTTGGCCAACTCGAAGGGGTCGCTGCTGGAAAACGTGGGACTGATCGAGTCACTCAACCTCATCAAGTCGCAGGCGAGCGAGATTACAGAGGCGCTGGACAAGTCGAAGGAGGTGCAAAGCGAGATTGACCAAAAGCGCAACGTGTACCGGCCCTTCGCGACGACCGCGAGCCATGTGTTCTTCTTGACCAAGAGCCTGAAGGAGCTCTCGCACATGTACCAGTTTTCGTTCAGCCTCTTCATGGACATCTTTCACCGCACGCTGGAGCACCACAAGGAGCTGCGCACCGACCCCGAGACAAAAATCGCCGCGCTGGCCGAGACGTTCATTCAGTTTACCGTCTCCACTATCGCGCGCAGCTTGCTCAAGGAGCACCGCGCGGTGTTTGGGGTCCACCTGGCCCGCGCCCTCTTTCCAAAGGAGTGCACCGACGCCGAGTGGGACTTCTTCCTCGACAAGGCCATCGCGCCCGAGGCGAAGAAGAAGGAGGTGCGCGTGCCCACGTTTGTTTTGCCCGACAGCGTCGACACCTTTCGGACCTTCGCGGCGCTCTTCCCCGACATGTGCCAGAAGATCCGCATCCAGGAAGCCGACGTGTGGCTCGAGTGGATGCGCACGTCGTCGCCCGAGTCTGACTACCCGTCGTTCCTCAAGCCCTTGACCCACTTCCAGCGCCTTCTTGTGATGAAGACGTTCCGCGGGGACCGTCTCGTCGCGGCCATGAACCTCGTCGCGTGCGAGCTGCTGCGCGTCGACGCGCTCGGCGGCAACGAGTCACTGGTCAGCACGATCGACTCGACCGACTGCAACATGCCGGTGCTCCTTATCACGACCACAGGGGCGGACCCGTCGCAGGAGCTGCAGAGCATCGCGCACCAAATCGTCGGCAAGGAGCGCTTCCACCAGCTGGCCATGGGCGGCGGGCAGACAGACGCGGCGCTGCAGATGGTGCGCGCGGCGGCCGAGCGGGGCGAGTGGGTCTTCTTGAAGAACCTGCACCTCGTCATCCCGTGGGTGTACACACTGCAGAAGGAGTTTGACGTCCTGAAGCCGCACCAGAAGTTCCGTTTGTTTCTCACCACGGAGGCGCACGACGAGTTCCCGTCTATCCTCCTATCACAGAGTCTGAAGGTATCGTTTGAGACGCCGCCGGGGGTGAAGCAGAACCTCCTTCGCACTTACATCGACTGGGGCAAGCCCTTCTACGAGGCGAAGGACGACAAACAGAAGGAGCTGCTCTTCATTACCGCGGCGCTGCACGCGATCATACAGGAGCGGCGCTCGTACGTGCCGCAAGGGTGGACGAAGATGTACGAGGTGACCGCATCGGACCTCAAGTCGGCCACCGACATCGTGCTGCGACAGTCGAAAACGGAAATCGACTGGCGGTCCATCCGCGGCATTCTCGAAAATGCCATCTACGGCGGCAAGATGGAAACGGACTACGACACGCACATCCTGACCACCTACATCGAAAAGTTCTTCAACTCCTCCTCTCTCACCGGTGCGAAGCGGCAGGACCCCATCTTTTACACCGTCCGTGTGCCGGGCGGGAAGTACAGCGACTACGTCAACCTCATCAAGGGCCTCCCCGACAATGACATGCCGGCGCTCTTTGCGCTGCCCCCCAACGCCGACCGCGTCGTGCAGCTGTCCCGCGTGCGCGAGGTGATCGACAACCTGCAGCGCATCAACGAGGCGCGCCAGGAAGAGACGATGAACCGAGAGGAGTGGATTGCGCTGCTGACGCCCATCCTGACGGCGTGGACCACGCTCACGTCGCAGCACCCCGACCTGCTCACCAAAAGCGCCTCGAGCGGGCTGTCCCTCTCGTCCGCGAAGCCGATCGAAGGGTTTCTGTCCGCCGAAATGGCGTCTGCGCTGAGGCTTGTCATCCAGGTGGACGGATGCATCGAGGACCTCAAGAAGGTCGTGGAGGGGACCGCGCTGCTGGCGGAGAACCGCAAGGCGGAGTCGGCAGTGATGCTGCAAGGTGGCGTGCCCCCGCGGTGGGAGGGCTTTTTCGCGAGCAATGAGAAGATCTTGCCATGGATGCAGTCGCTTCTCCAGCGCGCCGTTGCGATTTCGCTGTGGCAGGGCATGGCGACGAACGGCGTCTTGCTCAAGTCCGCGTTGAACCTGTCGCTGCTGTTCCGCCCCGAAACTTTCTTGAACGCGCTGCGCCAAGAAACGGCCCACACCATCCAGAAGCCGCTCGTTTCTCTGCAGCTTGTGGCCACGATCTCCGCGCCCCCTCCCGGCGCCTCCACGCCCGTCCTCCTCGAAGGCGTGCTGCTGCAGGGTGCTCGACTGGACGCAAACGGTGTGCTGCAGCCTGTGAGCACCGCCGACGAGGCAGCGGTCTTCCCTATTGTAAAGATGTACGTTTCGTGGATGACAGAGGAGGCGAACCGCGAGGGGTCCATCATCGAGCTCCCCGTGTATGCAAACACGACGAAGGAAAACTACATTTGCGACTTTGCCCTGCCATGCGCCTCTGAGTTGGCCGCCAAAAACTTTATTTTGGCCGGAGCATCCATTGTTTTGGCAAAGTGACAAAA
>AUXK01000156.1:0-12905 GCA_000482165.1 Strigomonas oncopelti | reverse complement strand
GTAGTTATTATCTTTTCATTGTGGGTGTACTTATTGCAAATAGAGATGTAATTATTATTAACAGGGACAAAAAAGAAAAAAGTAACAGAATTATTAAGTTTTTTTTTTATAAAAGTGATAGAAACAAAAGTAAAGTGAATACTTATAAAAAGAAAGAAAACAAAACAAAAAGAGGGTGTGTTTCTTAGCCGAATAAAAGAACAAATGAAAGATGATCACAGCGTTAGACATAAAAATCAAAAACAATTATTTATTATTAGTTTACTCTCGCACACACACACACACACACACAAACCCTCTCTAGTACCCTAGCTCCCGCCGCAGGAAGCCCTTCGGGCTTGTCAGCCACGCCATATCATAGCTATGATACGACATGATACTATACAAGAAGAGCATCGACAGCGACGCCGGGGCGATCATCGTGTGGAACAAAATGTCTATGATTACCGAAGACACAAACACGGTCGTCAGCTTCGGCATCGCGACGTAGAAGCGGCCGAGGGCGTAGCAGCCCACGGCCAGCAAGAAGACCTGGAACCCGGTCGGCGTCCGCCACCGCATCCACGAGTAGTAGCGCGGCATCTCGTCGACGTTGCGCGCCATCCACTCCGGGAGCACCTTGTAATAAATGTACTGTTTGTCTGAGACGAGCTTGCGGTACTGCCGGTCGAGCGTGGGGCTCTTCGTGATGAGCTCGTAGGCCTTGTTGATCTGGTTGAGCCGCGGGATGTCGCCCGTGCCGTCGGTGGCGAGGTCGGGGTGCACCTCCCGCATCAGCTCGTGGTAGCGCACGCGGATGGTCTGCGTGCTCGCGCCGGGCTGCAAGCCGAGCACCTGCCATGGGTTGTACCCGCCCGCCTGCTGCGGCTCCGACGACGGCGCCGCCTGCTCGTGCTGCTGCTGCTGGCGGAGAATGTGCTCCTCCTTCGGCTTGGAGGGGGCGTGGCGGCTGCCCTCGATGTCGGAGGGGATGGTGCCATAGCCGGGGCCGTGCGCGAAGGCGCGCGCGGCCGTCCTGCACGAGGTGGCAGCGCCGACCGCGAAAGCGGGCGACAGGAGACTCAAGTCAGAAGCGCAGCGGCCCCCGCGGCGGAGCGCGCCGGCAGAGGGAGAGGAGATAAAACGGAACGGAGCCGCGGCGCCGGTGGTTGGCCGAAGAAGCCTGCGCGAGACCGTGGCAGAGCGAAGCATTACTACTTTTTTTAACTTTTTTTTTATTTTCGTAATGCTATTTTTACTATTGGACTTATATATTAAAAATTTAGACGGAATGTATAGAATACCAGAAAATATATATTTGCATTTACATTATTGCGCTCACACACACAAATGCCAACATTTCATTTGCATCGGTTTTACTTTACTTTTTCCCGTTTGCATTACATGTATATATGAAAAAGGGAATAGCAATTTAACAAATATTTATTTTTTGTTTACGTATTAATAGTTAATGCTGTATAAAAACAGAAATGTAAATTTATGAAGATGAAAACAAGTGCGTCTGTAGTGTTTTCTATTCTTTTTCTTTCGTTTTTACTATTGTTACTTTCTTTTTTTTTGTTGTTTTTATTACAATACAATTTCGTTTTTTCGCCTACAAAAATGAATGACAAAAATAAATGAGAATAGAAATTAAAAAGAAACACAAAAAAAAAAACTTATAATTTACACCATAAAACAACTTTTATGAAAGCGCCACCAAATTCGCACGCAGAAAAAAACAACAACGTACAATGAGTGTGTTATTATTATACGAAAATATATGTATTCTGTTCTGGTAAAAATTAAGAAATACAAAAAAAGATGTGGCGGTAGGAGCTCTGGTGACGCCCTCTACAACAGCTTATATATATATATTTATATTTTGTTATTTTTCCTTCAACAAGTGTGTGTGTGTATGTGTGTGTGTGCCGTACGTGCCCTATGTCATGATGAAGTACCAGTACAGCGCCGACAGCACAAACTCCACCCACACACGCAGGCGGCTCTCCTCAGTGCTGCTGTAGTTCGCGACGACCCAGAGGGCGGCCCACAGCAGCAGCCACACCGCCTCGACGTAGGCGTACGTCAGCACCAGGGCGGCGAAGACACAGAAGGTCAGCACGACGCGCGCCTGGTGGCGGCTGTGGAGAACACAGGACTCCATCCACACACCGCCGCCGCCGCCGCCGCCGCCGCCGGCGGGCGCCAGCAGGGTCAGCGCGCCGGTGTACGGCAGCACGTTGAAGAACAACACCGCGAGGAGCACGTGGTGGGCGATGTCGTACAGATGAAACCCGTTCTGCAGCTCGAGCAGAAAGAAGAAGGAAGAGGTGCGCCTCTGTGTCTCGGTGGACTCCGTGGCTGTGGTCGCGGCCGACGTGGCGTTCCCCTGGCGCCGTGTTCTGTACTCATAGTGGCGGTGCAGCAGTGTGCTGTTGGCCGTGCTGGACAGGCGGCCGCGCAGCCGGCGCCACCGCGACGGCCGCGGCGGCGGGCGCGGCGCCTCCACCGTCAGCAGCGTGTCGGTCAGGCTCACAACGGTGCACACCGTGGCGGTCTCGCCGTCCCTCCGCTCTTCCGCCGTCGCGGCAGCCGCAGCAGCAGCGCCGCCGCCGGTCCGCGGCACGCACAGCTTCAGCGCCACGGTCGCGTTCACCGCGAGTAGGCCGTCGGTCACCGCCGCGCGCGTGTACCCGAAGGAGGCGTGCGATGGGTGGCGGCGGTAGTGCAGGGTGTCGGCGGCGAGCGCGGTGTAGGCGGCCTCCGCCTCCCGCTCGCCCACCTGCAGCACCACCGACAGCGGCGCCGCCCCTGCCTTCCCGCGGGCGCCGCCGCCACCGCTGCCGCCCTGCCAGCTGGTAGCCGTCGCGTCCTGTAGCCCCGGCAGCACCTGCGACACGAGCAGCGGCTGGCTGCGCAGCAGCGCGGTGGGCCGGTGGGAGTAGGGCAGCTCCACCCCTGTCGCGTCGCGCAGGGCGTACAGCAGCACCTCCATCTGCAGGTACGGCGCCCCGGCGCGGGCGACCGCGGGCGGCCGCCACGCGGCGGCGAAGCGCTGCAGCGCGCGGGCGGCTCCGTGCGGGCACAGCCAGTGCAGCGCCCACGTTCGCGGCACGACGGCCGCGCTGTCCCACCGCACCCGCAGCGGCTGCGCCAGCGCCGTCTGGTCCAGCGGCGGCGGCGCCAGCGCGGACTCGGCCGACAGCACGCCGGCGAAGGGCAGGACGAGGCTGCGCGCGGTGGCGGTCCAGCGCCCTGTGAGGTCGCCGGCGACGAAGAAGGTGGTGTCCGCGAGCAGGCAGCCCTCGCAGGCCGTCGCAAGGCCGGGGACGGCAAAGAGGATCTCCTCCACCTTGCTGAAGGCGCGCACGGCGGGCAGCGACGCCCACTGCTGGAGCTCCTCAGCCGCTGTCTGGCTGCTGCCGCCGCCGCCGTAGCGGTGGCCGGTCCACTGCCGCGCGCCGCCGTCGCTGCCCTGCCGCCGTGCGGGGTCAGCCGGCTGCGGTGGCACGCGCAGCGCGACAAAAGTGTCGTTGTAGTACTGCACAAACGCGTGCTCGCGCACCAGGCGCTCGTCAGACAGCACGCGCGCGAAGTAGTAGTGCATGAAGTGGGAGCGGTAGACGCCGCCGCCCTTCAGGTAAAGATGGTGCGTACTCTCGAGCCCGTGGTGCTCGACCACGCTAAAGCTGTTCAGCAGCGCGGTCACGCGCGGGTTCTGGCCAGCGCGGGGGTCGGCCGGCGGGCGGCTCGCTGGTGCGCCCGTGGCGGGGTCCTGCGCGAGAGTCCACTGGTCCCCCACGAGGCCGACGCCGAGCTCAAAGCCATGCTCGAGCAGGTCGGCCTCGCACAGCAGCAACGGCCGCTGTGGCGTCGCCGCAAAGCCGTCGCCCGCGCCGCCGCCGCGCGGGAGCCGGTAGAAGTCGCTGCTGCGCCCGCTGACGAGGTGGGCGCCGGTGCGGAGGTGCAGCCGCGCGATGGTCGGCCGCACCTCCACCACCACCGCGATGTCCGTCTGCGGCACGCCGTGGACGTACTTGGTGAAGTTGTCTGGCCGTAGCGCCCCCCGTATCGTCACGCGCAGGTAGCGCGGGTGGGCGAGTCGCCGCAGCAGCGCCTCGCTGTCCTGCCGCTCGTCGTACTCCTCCGGCGTCAGCATCTGAAAGGTCGGGCAGTGGCCGAGCTGCAGGTAGAGCTGCTTGCGCGTCGCTGCCATGACCGACACTTGCAGGCCGCGGCGGAGGTCCGGCAGGCAGGGCCGCAGGCCGACTCCGCGCGCGGCCGTCTCGGCGAGCGGCGGCAGCGACGGGTTCTGCACCTCCTCCAGCTCCACGCGGTCGGCCGCGATGGCGCCCTCCTCCCCCGCCGCCCCCCGCGCGGCGAACACGCCGCCCTGGACGGCGATGGTCAGCAGCGGCAGGTGTCCCTCCACCTCGCACTGCTTCACCGGCGGCACCGGCGCGATGACGGGCGGCACGTCCAAGATAACCGCCCGCCCGAAGGTGACCAGGGCGTGCGGCGGGGCGGCCGCGGCGGCCGGCTGCACCGGCGGCGGCGGCGCCACCCGCGTGCCGCACACCGTATCCTTGTGCAGCGCCGTCCGCAGAAAGAGATCGTACGGCACGGTGAAGCCCGCGTGCGCCGGCAGCCGCACCCGCAGCGCGACAACCTCGGTCTCAGGCGAGGTCGCGTGGTACGCGTGCAGGGCGGCAAGGAGTCGCTCCCGCCGCGTCATGGCACTCGGCGCCTTCTCCAAACCGCGCTGCTGCTGCTGTTGCGCCTCGCGCTCCGCGGCGGCCGCGCTCGCCGCCCGCGCGCGCTCAATCGCGTGGAGCTGCTGCGTGGTGATGCGGCGGCGGCGCAGCGCCTCTTGCAGCTGCGGCTGCAGGCCCTCGATGTGAATGCCGTCCTTCGTCACAAGGTGTGCGGCCCGTATGGTGTCGACCTGCGCCTCCATCTCCTCCAGGCTGACAAGCGCGGCGGGGAGGTGGCTCTCGAGCACGACGTGCTGCTGCTGTCGCCGCCGCCGGCCGCCGCCGCCGCCGTGTGCAGCAGCGGGCCCGCCCGCCGGCACCAGCAGGTGTTCCTGCGACGAGAAAAGAACCTCGCAGGCGATGGGCGACTGCGCCGTCGCTTCCACGTAGGCGCGCCACTCCTCCGCCGTCCGGTCGGCCGCGCCCTCGGGGAAGTTCGTCTCCGTCCAATACTGCAGCACGTCGCCGGCCCGCAGCGTGCCCTCCGCACAACGCAGCAGCATCGGCACGAGCGGCGAGACGGTGGCGTTCGAGAGAGCGCCGTCGGCCGCTGCTGTGGGCGCCGGCCGCCGCCTCAGCCCCTCCGACAGCGGGAAGCCGCCCAGCTGGCGGGGCTGCGAGAGGTCCATGCGCAGCGTCACCACAGCCTCGCCGCCACGGGTCACGTTCAGCTCCGTGGTGACCTCGTCCGCGAGGCCCTGCCGGCCGACCATCGGCCGCATCGTCGCATTCAGCCGCTGCAGCGTCGCCGCGTCGAGCACCGGGAGGTAGCTCAGCGGCCCCTCGCGCTTCGCCGGCCGCCGCGTGAAGAACGAGCCGCGGCCGTGCGCCGCCTCGGACTCGCCGTACAGCGCCGCGCCCTCGATCAGGCGGCGCGTGAGGAAGTCGCGGCAGACGGCCGGGTCGCCGGCCGGCGGCGGCAGAGACTGGAAGAGGGGGTGAGAGACCTCGCGCGGGGCGAGGTGGCGCCCCGCCGTTACGGCGAAGCGCACGCAGCGGCCCGGGGGCAGCCCCTCGCGCTCCACCGCCGTCAGGCGGCCCCACGCCGTCTGCGGCCACACCCACCATGGCGTGCTGCAGCCCCGCTGCTCCGCCAGCTCGCGCGCGCCCTGCTTCGCGATGGCCTCCACGTGCGCGAGGGGGACGAGCCGGACGTGGGAGTAGCGGCGGCGGCTGCGCTCGGTGGCCGTCACCGGCGGCTCGCCGTGGAGGCACAGCGTCACCTGCCCCTGGCCGGTGTAGCCGTCACACTCGTGGTCCATCGCCGTCTGCGCCGTGAAGTACGCCGACACGCGCTCGATCGACAGCGCGCCGCGCAGCGAGCACTTGTGCCCGAGCATCGGACCGAACGCGTTCTTCGACGGCTGCAGGTCGTAGCCGAGGCGGATGGTGCCCACGGGCAGCTTATCCGCGAGCAGTAGCCCGGTGCCGGGCCGCGGCCGCGCGCCGAGGTAGGGGAAGCGCTCTTGCAGCTCGTCGACCGTGACCTGCCCGCCGCCGGTGCTGCTGCTGCCACCGCTCGTGTAGTGCAAATAGCTGTAGTTCAGCAGCGGCTCGCCACGCAGCCGCACCGCCTGCGTCGGGTCGGCCTCCACCACCCAGTTCACCGTGGAGGACGTCGTGAGCACCTCGGCCGCGTCGGACAGCGTCACCACCTTGTCGGTCAGCATGTTCTCCGTCAGCACCATCACACGCACCGTGTCGTGGTCGACCAGCACGCGGCGGTAGCGGCGCGTCGGCGGCCGCGGCTGCTGCTGCCTCGACTTCTGGTCCTCCCTCTCGTCCTCCTCCTCCAGCTTGCCGGCCTGCCACCAGTGGTTGTCGCCGCCGTCCTCCGCTGTCTCCTCCACCACCACATCCCCCTCCTGCAGCGGTGCCGCGCCATCCGCGTCGTCCTCGAGCTCGCCGCCGTCGGCGCGCAGCGGGAAGAGGCGGTAGACCGCCCAACGGATCGTCACGATGCCGAAGGGCAGATGGTGCACGAGCGTGTCAGCGGAGTGGCCGTGGTCGAACTTGACGCCCACAAAGTTCACGCCGGCCGTCCACACATCCTCTGGGGAGGTTTGCAGCGCGACCACCTCCCACTCGCCGCGGAACTGGTGTCGGATCTCCTTCGGCACCGGCACGGCGTGCAGGGAGGCGGTGCCGCCACACACAACAAGCTCCTTCTCGCGGACCTGCGCGTGGAAGACCTGCAGCGTCTCGACCACGGTGACATTGGGGCAGACGTCGGGGTAGCGCGGGTCGGGTTGGTGGTGCACGATGGTGTACAGCCCCGGCGTGTCCAGCCCGCGCACGAGGGCCGTCGCGCCGCCGCGGCCGCGCGCGAGGGCGGCGGGGTGGTGCGGCAGCGGCACAAACTGCACCGCGCCCAGCAGCTGCAGCTTGCCGGAGGGGTCGCCGACGGCCGGGGTCACGTCGAGCACCTGCCACTCCGCGCGGTGGGGGAGGGCGGGGCGGTCGACGTGCAGCACGACGCTCTTGCCAACAACACGCCGCGCGTGCGGGCTGTCGGCGCGGCCGACCGCCGGGATCGTCTTGGTGCGGTTGCTGCTATCCTGCTTCGTCTGTGCGTTGGTGGTGGTGGCGCCCCTGCGACGGCCGCCGCCGGCACGGTGGGCGGCAGAGGCGTCGTCCTTGCCCTGCCGCGCACCACCGCTGTAGTGCTGCGGCACCACCACCGTCGTCGCGGCGTTCTCGCTCAGCACGATAAAGTGCGAAACACCGAGCTGCGTCGGGTACACGCGCTGCACCAGAAAGACATCCTCGCGCGACGTACGCGTGAGGTGGTTTTCCACGCGCAGCACGCAGTTCGTCGCGTTTGCGTTGCCCTCGCGGCCGCCCGGGTTCGCGCCGGGCTCCTCGTGGTGCAGCACCGACAGCGTCTCATCCAGCTTCTCCGCCCGGATGACGGCCCCTGCGGCGTCGGCGCCGTCGCAGCGCCATGTGAAGTCGTACTGGTACACCCGGTGCAAGTCCACGTGGCGGGAGAAGACGTAGCGGGGCGCGCAGAAGGGCAGCACGGCGACGGCCGGCGGCGGCGGCGCGGGAAAGTAGCCGCCGTAGCGCTCGTCCTCCTGCACGAGGCCGCGGGGGTTGATCGCGAGGAGGGCCATGTGCGTCGTTCGCGCCGCGCACATGCGCCGCCGCTGGAACTCGCGGTGGTCGGCCGCCGTTTCGTCACGCAGCCTCTCGGCGGTGCGGGTGGTATACTCGAGCGGGTAGAAGGAGCTGTTGTGCAGCACAGGGAAGTGCAGCCGCCGCGCGTGCGGCGTGAGCTGCAGGCGGAACTGCCGGTTGATAACCTCATCGAGCGCGCGGTCTCGCTCGCGCCGGGCGCGGCTGCGCTGCTCCAGCCAGTGCAATGGCGGCAGCCCGCCCGTCGTCTCCCCCTCCAGCAGGCCGCCGGTGATGCCGCTGGCGCTGGCGGTGGTGTTGAGGTCGCCGTAGCCGAAGAGCTGGTCAAAGGCCTCGGTCGCCTCTCTCTCGCCTGCGGCGGCGGCGGCGGTCGCGGAGAGGTCCACATACTCCCGCGCCCGCCACAGCAGCGGCGGCTCCCCCACGCCATCCTCCCGCCGCACAAAGAAGAGCTGGGTGTGCGCCAGCTGGTTGGCAGCGCGGCCGCCGGCGGCGGGGGCTATCTCCACCTCGAAGAAGCGCTGCGGCCCCGTCGTGTTATAAGAAAACCCCACCGTGTCGGCATAGCCGGCCACCGGCAGCACGCTGCGCCGCCGCGGTGCACCGCGCTGGGGACTCCTGTGGCGGCGGTGGTAGTGCGCCGAGCTCGCCGATGACCGGGAGCGGCCCGTACACCTCGACCGGGGTGCCCGCCTCGCGCTGCTGCCCGTCCGCGTGGAAGAGGAGGGTAGGCGGCCGCTGGCAGCGATGCAGCTCGAACGTCTTTGTGACCGCGCCGACGAGGTTCGTCGCCGTCCAGACGACCTCGCACGGCTGATAGGGCTCGATGCCGCAGGCACGCCACGTGCTCGCGGCGCCCTCCTGCGGCACCTCCACCATCTGCGGCGGGCGCGCGGCGGCCCGGCACGCCGGCGCGTGCCACGTGACCGCCTCGTCCTTCCGCGCCGGCCGCGGCGCCGGCACCGCGACACAGCTCTCCTCCGTGTAGAGCAGCTCGCGCGCCGGCAGCGGCGGCGGCGCCTTCAGCGCGACGACGCGCACGGCGTACTCGACGGTCATGTCGGGGCAGCGCGAGGTGTACGCGAGGTGGTGCGCGAGGGAGAGCTCCTCGCCGGGGTCCTGCGCGACGTACTGCAGCGTGCCCTCCGGCAGCGTGCGCTGCACATTCGGCACGTCGTGCGTGTCCAGCAGCACCTCCAGCTGCTCGTCGACGGAGAGCACGGCGAGAGGACGGCGCGCGACCCAGTAGCCGGCCGCCGGCACGCCAGCGCCGCTGGTGCCGCGCTCTGGCGGCGGCGGCAACAGCTGCCACCGGCGGTAGTGCATCGGCAGGTCCACCGTCACCCGCTGGGGGTAGCGCGGCACGCGGCGCACGATGTGCAGCAGCGTGGAGCGTATCTCGATGTGCGTCTCGCTCACCGGCTGCCCGGTCCGCTCGTCAGTGACCTCGACCGTCTGCAGCACACGCGCGCGGCCGCGGTCCAGGTTCGCTGGCACAACGAGGGATGTGTCGCGCACGGCGACGACGAGCAGCCAGTCCACGTCGTAAACGCCGCGGCTGGGGAGGCGGAGGGCGGCGGTGGCGCCGCTCAGACCGCCGACGAGCGTTGGCGTGCTGGTGCAGTGGCCCTCGTACGTGACGGCGTCGTCGGCGCCGCTGCTGCCGGGGCGGCGGTCGCGGCGGACGCGGCAGCGGAAGCTGCCCTCCCTGCCCTCCACGGCCTCCTCCCGCGCGACCGCCCAGCGCGTGTCGGGCAGGTTCACGGCGAAGTGCGCCGGACAGCGCCGCATGTCGCGCAGCAGGTGCCGCACAATCAGCGCCTCGACTTCGGCGCGATCAGTGCAGGCGGTGGCCGGCGATGGTGTGAGCAACACCGCCTGCACAGACCACACCTCGCGGTCCTCCAGCGGCACGGCGTCGCAGACCTCGTCGGCGTCTTGCACAAAGTAGGCGAGGACGTTCTTGCCCATGTGCAGGTCCACCGCCGCGCCCTCGAACGGAAAGCTCTCGGCCGCCGCTGCCCCACGCTGCTGCTGCTGCTGCTGGATATAGCCCTCTTCCAGAAAAGGGTTGTAGGGCACCTGCTGCGGCGCAGCGGCTGGGTCGTCCTCGGCCGCGTTCACCCAGTAGCCTTTGTAGTCCAGCACAGCCCGCGAGCGGCGCGGCGTGTGTGGCGCTCCCGTGGCCGTGTAGTGCAAATCGAGGCCCGCCTGCACCTCTGCCCGCTGCAGCGTCGCGGCCGCCGCGAGCGGCAGCAGCCGCGTGACACCAAAGTGCGGCTGCGGCGGCGCCGGTGGCAGCGGCCAGTGCCGCGGGAAAGGCAGGCGCAGCCAGAAGACGCCACGCAACACCTGCGGCGCGACCTCTGTCCCCCGCCGTACGGTCACCTCGACCTCGTAGTACGTGTTTGGCTCGACCGCGAAGTACGGCGCCGCGCCGTCGTCGGCGAGCAGGCGCTGCGGCCGGAGGGGGTCGAGCACGGCGGGGAGGACGCGCTGGTGGCGCAGCACCTCCACGCGAGGAAGGCGGCCGTACCCGGCCATGGTGGTGGCGTTGCGGGGCAGGGCGGACCGCAGGCGGTGGACCACCCACGACAGCTGCGACGACGGCGGCGGCGGCGGCGTGATGGTGAAGCTCGTCGCGAAGTCGTACAAGCTCATGTTGAAGAGCCGAGTGTACATGGGCGGGTGGAGATGGTTGCTGCTGACGTCGCTGCTGTTTGTAACTGCCGCAGCAGCGGGCGAGCGCACGCGGACCAGGTGGTGCCTCTCCACCGGCCGCGCCGCGGCGGTGACGGGGCGCACGCCGCAGTGAGGTCCCGCGCCGACGAGGCGCATGTGCGGCGGCAGCGCATCTCTCGTCATCCGGAGCTGCGGCATGACGAGCAAAGTGTGGGGGCACTTGCACTTCAGCACGGCATTCGTGATCTTGAGCTGGACGCCGGTGTCCGAGAGATGCGAGGTGGAGTCGACGTTGGTCCGCTGGCCACTGATCTGGTTCTCATTGTCGTTGTTATTATTTTTATTATAAATGTCGGTGCTCTCGTCACTTGTGGAAGCGGTGGTCCGCGCTGACGGCGGCGATGTCTGATCGCCGTCGTCGACGGAGGAGGTGGCGGCGGCGGCGCGGGCGGCGCGCAGCACCTCGAGCACACGGTCCATGCCCGCCTTGGGCACGCGGCCGGTGAAGAGCAGCAGCACATTCCCGTCGCCATCCACGTTGGCGGCGTTGCTGCCCGCCTGGTAAGTGCCGTCAAAGGCGTTGTAGACGGCCGGCCGCGCTTTATTGCGGCGATCTCGATGGTTATTTCGAATAGGGATTCGTTCGCTTTCTTCTTCTTCATTATTGTTTTTATTTTCATGTGAGGATGGGTTTTGACTAACAGCTTTGGTCTCCTTGGTGAGATGCGTGTACTCCAGCGACGTCCGCAGCAGCACCGCCTTCTCCCTCGGAAGCAGCTGCCGCTTCTCTGCCAGTGTCAGCACATGGAACGGAGAGGCCTCCAGCAGAACGGTCAAGAAGTGGTTATACAGTGTGTCATTGCGCAGCATCGCGCCGTGGAAAAGGTAGTTGCAACACAAGCTAAGTTTGAGCGACAAGGAAAAGGCGTTCGCCTCCTCCACCACACGCGCGGCCTCTTCCGCGGTGCCGCTGCTGCTGCTGCTGCCAGGGGCCGTGAGGCTGTCGTAGCGAACGAAGCTGTGGTAGGTGAGCAGATGACTGAAGGTGAAGGTGCCGCTGGCGTGCGCCATGGCGGTGTGGGGGCACCCCTCGCGCGCAGTGCAGCTGCTGCACGTCGCGTACCAGCTCGCCGGCGGGCGGCCGCTACCCTTCTCGGTGGTGGTGTCGGCGCCGCCTGCGCTGGCAAGGGCGTCGGCCTCGCCACTGGCCAGTAGCAGCTGCAGGTGCTGCTGCTCTGACTGGCGGCTGAGGGCGGCGGGAAAGGTTGTGAGGCTAGAAAGCATCATAGTACTTTTCTGTCTCTCTTCGCGGCGAGGCGGATGCCCGGGCCGACCCGCTCCGCCGACCTCTCCTCTGCTCGCCGCCGCCCACATAGGCACCAGATCGGTTTCATTCAAAAAAACGAACTCCTTCTCCGGCCTCTGCACTTCAGTGCTTGTGATCCGGCCGTCACCACCGAGCGCCCTCCTCTGAGCAGCGATCGCGTCGGTGGGGGAGCGCGGCGGTGGCCAACGCAGCAGCGGTGCGTTGAGCTCGTCTAGAGATGGCAGAAACAAGTCCAGCGTGGATGCAAAGCGGGCATCTGCCACTCTTTCTCTACTTTGTTCTCGCTGCTGCTGCTGATGGAGCGATGGTGGTG
This sequence comes from Strigomonas oncopelti, assembly GCA_000482165.1. Taxonomy (NCBI): domain Eukaryota; phylum Euglenozoa; class Kinetoplastea; order Trypanosomatida; family Trypanosomatidae; genus Strigomonas; species Strigomonas oncopelti. The sequence continues at coordinate 709 of AUXK01000156.1, read as the reverse complement.
GCGGTGCGTACCCATCAAAAATAGCATACAAGTCCTTTTCTGTGTGCGCAGTAGTACTTCTATATGCATTGTCTATGTTGGAAGGGGCCGCTGCAGAATAGCCGGAGCCCCCGGCGGTGTTGCCGTCCCACTCCTCCGAAGGTGCTGCCGCCGCGGCCGCTGTCGTTGTGAGGGGCGCACGAGGGAAGTACTGTGCGTGCAGCAGCACAACGAGCAGCAAGGCGAAAAGATAAATGAAACGACGTTTCATTATTTTGTATTTTTCTACTAGTATATAATTAGATTATTATGAATAATAACAAAAAAAAAAAAGGACGACCCTTTTTTTGTTTTTTCTCGTTTTATATTGAGCACTCGCACTTAGAGCAATACTTTTGTTCTATATATATATAATCGTGTTTGTGTGTGCGTATGGGTTAATATCAATAGACAAGGAAACGAGAATAAGGTCAAAAAAAAACAGAAACAAAACGCCAAATAATAAATAAATTTTCAACTAGAGAAAAGAAAATGGACGGGGAAGAAAAAAAGGACATAAAAGCAGAAATGGAGCGAAAAAAGGAAAAGCTAAAAAACAGTAAAAAAAAACATTTACAATTTGTAGAATAGGTGTATAAGAGATAAATAAAAAGTGTGCACAAGAATGCGCTCACTTCACATTAACAACTGAGGTGCTTATTATTATTTATTTTTTTTTTTTTTTAGTTTT